>JAQGBW010000343.1:0-45986 GCA_034698625.1 Julus scanicus | reverse complement strand
AGCTGTCTGCTAGTGACGTCACAACTCCACTAAGTTGACTTGACTTAACGAAAACTTGACAGTGTGAAGGCGCCTTTAGTTAGAATTTTTTTGGTTTTTTGTAGCTGTTATTCGGCTTTGTGCGTACAAGTATGTAGCCTATACGAAAAACTGGCTAGTCACGGAATGGATATTTCTTCCTATTGCTGACTTCCGATTTGTATATGCGCATGCGCAACAATCAGCTAATATGGCCAGGCACGTCTTTCATATTTTGAAATTTGGACCTTTTCAATTTGTGTGTAATTACACGTGTTAGTCATTTATTAACGTCAATTACGATAAATAATGCACATATGTATTTTATAATTTGTATCCATCCTAGCCTATTACATTCGTAAATTATACATGAATCAATTTTGAAGGCTCTAAACTGTATTTATGGATGATTAATTAAAATAACGCGTTTTGAATTTAAGATTGCAACTCGTATGGTGGAGTTAAGTCTTTTAAACTTTTCTGGCAATTTATACATTGTATTTATAGTCATATCATTGAAGCTTGGCTAATGCATATGCACTTTAAAAAGCTTTTTATTTTTATTCAAAATTCATGTTGTAATTTTTTCTCCAAATTCGATTAATGGATGCCGTTAATTTTTTGTTTTTTAAATTAGGAAATGCTCACGTTTTTTGCCAATCTTGTTTCTTTTTTTAATTTCGAAATTGCCCTAAATGTAATGAAGATTCCCAAGCAGTAATGGGTTTGTATGGACGCAAACCGTGACCAATTTCTCGTGCGATTTATTTGGAAAGACCTTTTGTTTTATGTCATCGTTTCGCTTCGTAGATTTTCAACGGACGTTTTTCTTATGGGTAATTACAGCTGGTTTCGTCTTTTTGTTCCCCAATTAAACCCATTTGTTGCCTGCGTTACAGCATCAGTTGAAGCAGGGCGTTATTGCCGTTCAAATTCCTTCGGTGCCTTTTTGCGTTCCCCAAATGTCAACTTTCCTTACAAAAAATGCGATTGTTTTCCAAACGCGTGTGAAGCGGAACATTTTCTTTATACTTGTTTTTTCTAAGACTTAATATATTTTACCGAGCTTGGCTCTTCTGTCATTGTTGTGATGATGCCACCGCAACATTCTTGCTTTTTCGCTATATTGCCAAAGCTGGATCCCAGTCGCCATTTTGAGCACGACACCAGCGCCATCTGGAGAAATTTAGAGGTCTTAAAATTCACAATTTTC
The DNA here is from genome assembly GCA_034698625.1 of Julus scanicus. Lineage (NCBI taxonomy): Eukaryota > Metazoa > Arthropoda > Diplopoda > Julida > Julidae > Julus > Julus scanicus. The sequence goes on along the minus strand of JAQGBW010000343.1, from coordinate 44,755 downwards.
TACTAAAGAGGCTACTACCCCAAATCCCTTAAACCATTCGTTTCGTGATGTTATTTATGGCTGTCTTAAGACTAAACAATGATAAAGGGTTAACGATATCCCTGCCATCTCCATGTAGCCAAAAAACACCACTTGAAATTTCCATGCACATGGTATACTAATAAAACCTGAGCTTGCGATTTTTTTTTTTTTAAAGTATCTTTTTTAGGAGTCTTAAAAAGTGTATTTCTGCAAAGGAAAATTGCATGCAAATTTCGTTCAGCATTTTGTTTTTATTTTCCCCAAAAAAAAAGCTATTTTAGTTTTTGTGTTCTAATCCAATATATCTGTCAGGGAGGTAATGTTCCCCCCAATTCCACCGCTGGGAATGCCCTAGGTTGCTCGTATTTCAAACCCTGAAGGCGAGCCAGACATGACAGCGCCGTTATCGACTTTTTCAAATATTTTGCCTTCCTTATGTTTTTTAAGATTTTTATGAGTTGTCTAAAATGCGATTTTGGCCGTCGATGCGAACGCCCCCTGGAGTTTTCACATTGTTTTGATGGATGGCGCTAGTAGCGTTCAGTTCGTTACCCCCAAAATGTTTCATCCGCCCCCTCCGCTCCCACTAAAGCAGCTGGTTCGGGAGCAAATTTACTTAAAGGGAAAAAATAGGCAATTTCTGCCGCATGTGGTATTATGTGTATGCTAAGTCATGGCCAAAATCATCCGAGGGCTGCTTTTCTGTTTTATTTTCTAAAAATAAAATGGGTGATTATGCCCCTCTTTGAAAATTTGCCTCGAAATAGACATATCCCTGGGAGTTTCAACGCATAAATATTATTTCGTTGTAACTAAAATATTTTGAATTTTGTTGGTCTTCCACTGGGCTATAAGCTTAATGGGCGATTAGTAAATGCGCCGAGTTCTTCTGTAGAGGTCACTAGCTACCACTCCTCCGTTTTTCTGCAACAAACATGTTATTTCCTTTGGCAAATATCCACTTTAATAACGTAGAAAAAGTTATTGATAATAATATGAAAATTTAAGGTCACTCGCAAGGTAAACCTTCATTAAATTTGGTTTATATTTCCAAAAAGGAATTTTCAAGGAATGATAACCGAAAAATGTCTGTATTTCAAATTGTCTTTTTGAAGTTACCCGACTACAACTTATCATAATATCAATTTTAGCTGTATGTTAGCATATCCAAAATGGCCGCTTTTATTTGCTCCAAGAATGAGACGTCGATGGTGGTTGGCTTGTGCTGCCATCTTGGAAAAGCAATTGTTCTTGCTTCAGTAAAATTAAGAGAAACATTTTGACAAACTAGGTTTAAAAACTTAAATATTTATTTTAGCATCGCATATACATATGTAGGTATGTATTTCACATTTTTATGGCGAATTATGGTGAAGGAGAAAGATAAAATTCACCCAGTTTGCCTTAGGGATTTAAAGAGACTCCCTTTGATGTCGATGGGGTCGCTGCAACACCCTGTAAACATTGCCTTTAAACATATTTGCGTTTTTGCAACCATGTGATCGGGTTTCCATGCTCGAATTTATGAGAAATACCACATTTGGGCACGTGGCAAACACGTGGTGCCATAAGGACGCCATTTTGCCCGCGTGTGCAGAACTTCCCCTGGTGGCTGAACGCCATCTCCATTGCTTCAAACCAGGAAAAACAGAAATTATATTTTGATTTTCACCATTTTGTACTAAAAATAAACTTGCGTTTTTACAGGGTGGACTGGGTGGAGATCATCGAGCCACGCACCAAAGAGCACCTTTATGCAAATTTAACAACAGGAGAGTGCGTCTGGGACTTGCCACCAGGTGTCCAAGTGTGAGTATGCAAGTTATTTTCTCAACTTAAGCAAGTGTTTTAATTTTTGTTTGTTTTTTCAACTTGTTTCGTTTATGCAGAAGTTTATTTTCATTTCTTAATAGCCTGACAAAAAAATCAAGCTTTGCTCAAGTTCAAACTTATCGCACTAATGTGCTTACTTATGATAGAGAAAAATGAACAGCTATACAATTAATAACCTTTATTGGTCTTAAAGATTTCGGATTTCAATTACTTTAGGAGTATCAGTAAGAATGCATTTTTTCCCCTTTACTTAACGACGGTAGTTTCCAGAAATCCTCGCAAGGAGACTTTTTTAGTTGCCTCACAAGACGAGGTATTTCCTAATGATTAAGAAAATAAGCATTGGAGCATTTCGAAATTAGCCATTTGTTAAGAACGGATGTAAGTGGCTTACACGGTGGACTTAAAATCGGTTTCTATTTGCAAGGATGTCCGATGCAATGTAAAAATAGGATGGTGTAAATTGAAACACAGGCAGGGATTATGTAAGCGAAACTAAGATTAGAGAGATATCTGGGAGGTGGATTTTCCATTAAATTGCTTTTTTCAGGATCTGTTTTTCTTGTTGTGTGCAACGTCGAAGCCTTAGGTGGATTTATTTTCATTTTTTTTTTCTCTACTCCACATCCTTCCTTTGAAGGAATGCATTTCCTCCTACAAAGTTTTCAGCCGTTGGTCTTGTTTTTGAAACATTTCCAACTAGAATTCCAAATTTGGATCAGAGGCATCTAAACTTGAGTCTGTGAATGATTTTCACCCAAATAAGAAAAAACTCCCAACTTTTTTTTCCTCTCCTCTAACACATGATGTGAGAAAAAACTAGTTGATGTGATATTGAGCAGAGGCGTGGTTGGTGTGTGTATGCTTTTGGTGGCATCAAAATGGATCTTAAGTTTTTTTCTTCAAGTCATGTCATCCAGAAATGCTATTTTAGGTTAAGTGCTTGCTAACATTGAAAGCCACTAAAATATATTTCGTTTTTTGATTATTATTTTACGAAAAACAAGTTAATAGAGCCGTAGCATGGCAAATGTCTACCAAAAAAGATGTTTGATTAACCTTAAAGGTAAACCTTCGAGGAAAACCCACTGGGATATACGGAACACGAAATGTTCAGTTGGAAACATTGTTTAAAAAGCTGTTATCTTTCAGGTTTTTTAGGTTTATTTGAAACAAAATGTCGTAATCTTGCTTGCGTGGGCCACCAAAAGTATAGTGTTTACAAAAGTCAACCTGAATACACACGTGGCGCCATCTATCGCCATTATTTGAAGTAGGCAGCACTTTTTTTTTTTTCAAACCATGGCACAGTGCAATAGTGTTCATAACGTTAAAGTTTCATTAACCTTATGGCAAATGTTTCCAACATTGAAGCGTGTCAGATGAACGCATCGATTCATTTCCATTCGTAGATTTTTATTGGATTTAAGTGTCTTATTTCTGGAAGGAAAAAAATCATTAGTTTTGGTTTTATTCTGGTTTTATTGTTTATGGTTTCTACTTGGTTGCTTTCTATACGGAAGGAAAATGCGAAATAAATGGCCTTATGATATTGGTTTTACTTACGCGAAATTTGACTGTTGCAGATGTGACTGAAATGTAAAATGTTATTATTATACCAGTGAATATGCTATATGTTGGCTATACATACGATTCATATTTCATATTCATTTTGCGATGATCTTCTCGAATGATTTTTTTTCTTTCTGCTTCTGTTTTTTTAAATAAGGCTGTTATTTGGTACTGAACAATTACCCAGTATTTTATAATGCATCTTGAATGTACAACTATTACAGATATATTATCAAAACATGCATGGACGTGGAATATATAAATAATACATAAACTATTAAAGGACAAACTAATTTTCGGTATTTATTGATAAATCATTTAAAAATGAACACGTCGTACAAGTTTTATGTACTTTATTTTACGTTACGATTATTATTATTATGTTTCTTCTAAAAATAATTTGGGATTAAGAAATTGTTTATAGGAGAGGTCTTTTTAGTCACTTTTTAAAATCTCCATTTCAGGAATACAACAAGGGATCACCTTATTATGTACTTTATTTAATGTTTTTAATACTGTACATTATTAGGTATATAAATCTGAATATAAGTAACATTAGTAGCTGAATTGTTTTTGTTTAAGATTCTGTTATTATCTCAAACAACCAAGAAATATATATTTTAACACCTTATTGGGGTTGTAAATAAATAGTACAATGTATTTCTTTCTATTGTCGTTAACATAATCATAGTAGGCATTTGTTTTACGACCGCCATCTTGGTCAGACTTGTTTTTCCACATTGCATATTCAATTTAACGATTATTTCCTGAAAAAGGGTCCCTCTCCCCTTACCACAAGCATTTGTTTGCTGACTGTTTAGGTGGCTGAGTTGAGTTTCATTGGAATACCGAATTGAATTTGCTTCCTTTGGCCTATGGAATTTTGTAGAGATATATATGTTTAGTATGGCAATTTACCAATATGAATTGCCGTGTTACCAGCGAATGACTCATTCATGTTTAAAGAAATGTTTCGGTTGTCAGATTGTCATACTTACATGTGTATTTCTACACGGTTAAAAAAAAAAAAGTTGTTAGCTTCTAAATGTCTTTCATCGATCTTTACCTGAATTTACAGCCATATCTCAAGTTTTTCTGTCGGAGGGCGTGAAAATGCTTGTTGATGAGGTTCGTGCGTGACCAGCATAAACATATTCCAAATCCGATATTATATATATAAAATATCCGAACCAATCGGAAACAATGGCGCTGTTTTGTAATTGAAAGCTTTGTCAAGGAATGCGTGTGTACTCCAAAGATTTCAATCCTTAATTTGGAGCTTTTGCTGTCTAAATGTTTGACAGAAAAGGGCGAGTTGGCAGTTTTTTTGCTTAAAAATTGATTCTTTTCCTTACAAGAGGACACTTATTGGAAAAACGAGTTTTCGGCTGAGTTAGTTTTTTTTTTTAGAAGAGACATGAGAATCCTGTGAATTATCGTTCTCACTTCTTTTTTTCTACGTGAAATGGCATTAGGAAAGTCATACGGACAAAGAATCTCAGTTGCAGAAACGCTTGCAATTTCTTATTTATTGCTAATGGCAATAGCTTTCATGAGCTGGCTGCTCCAGCGATAAAGTCCAAACATGCCTTCCATGATGTATGGACGACCCTCGCGGATTTACATTGTCTGTAAAGTGGGCGTCGAATTTCAGCAACATGGTTTAACAATAAATAATATTTTCATTATTTGAATTTTCCAATCAGTACATTATTTATTATTGCTAAAGTCTAATGAATCGTATATGTAAATCTGTAACGGCGCTTGTGACAGTCTCCTTTTAAAACTGCCTCAAGTTAAGGCGGAATGGATTAAGGTAAAAGTTATATTCTTTTTCGCCAAATGGCCATGGGCTTTTTTTACGAGAATTGTATATCATGGCTCTTAATAGTAGTTTTAGGCAAATGAATTATTTAAAGATACGTTGCGCGGGTTCTTCTTATTTATAAGCTCATTTTGGAAACTGGAGCTGAGCTTCCCACACCCAATATCCCAGACGGAAGGCTCAGCTTTGAGCAATTCAAATCATGAAATATCATTTTTCAAGCCTCGCTGCATGTGAATGCTGATTAGGGCTTCCTTATAAGGCATTTGACAACAATGCACGTTAACTTTTGTCATTTGCCATTGTGTCTGGGGAATGGGTGGTACCTTCGCAGATGATGTCCCATTTGTCTACGATCCGAGGTAATCTTCCCGCAGATTTGTTATACTTTAAATATACGACCTCGCTCCATCTATTTTTCGGTTTTTTTACTCACTAACTCAGCAATGGTGAACCCACACAGCGCCATCTTGGTTGTGACACTCGAGCGCAATCCCGGCTATGACAATTGATACAACAACGCATTTTTTTTTCTGGATGTAAAATGGGATTTGTTTGACACTCTTTTAGACCCCACCTATTATTCATCACTGTTGTTGGTGACTTGGTATGCTGTATATCTTTCGGCTGCAAACCAGTGCAGTCTGGCTGCTTTTGGTGCTGTGGCAGCTTGTGTTGTATCTTGTATTAATCTTGTCTACTAATGCTCTTTAAGATTATGTAATGTATTTAACATTTCGATTATAACCGGTTGCATCAACGAATTTCATTCCACCTTAACCATTAAGACCGTTAATTTAAAACGAGGGATAAACAGGGTTCCTCAAAAGCTGAAAAGCCTGGAATTGCGATGGGAATTGGAAAAATCAGGAATAGTCATGAAAAAGTCAGGTAAATTTAGCATGTTAAGGGACGGTACACTCACTCAGATCCTCTGTGATCATTCCTCTTCTATCAGCATTGAACCATTGAATCTTACTTGACATTTTCTTTAGTGATTAAAGGAAAAATACATCAATATTTAAATGCGTGCCAGCAAAGCATAATTCTCTTCCTAAATTACTTAGTTCATTTTAAAGAGAATAGGCACTAAGTATAGCATTCCTTGGATCATATGCATGGTATGGATCAAATGTCATATTTTTGAGTTTTTAGTTGCCAAGACAGTCGAGGAAATTTTTTGTGGTCACCCGTGAATGATGAGTTGGCATATTTTGTGAAAAAATATAATTGGGCTCAACGAATTTTTATGATTGTTAACTACTTGCGACTAATTTCAGGGAAAATCCAGTTTTATTTCCCAGTGAACCGCAAACTATAATGAGCTATATCGACATTCATTCTCAAAATATTTCAGTCAATTATTCAATGTAAGATGCAACGAATAGCGGCATGTTGTCGTTGATGCATGGCAATGAATGTAAACGACGTGAGAAATTTCTTGGTTGATTCAAGGCAAATGTTCAGCTGTGTCTCTTTGATACATGGGATCCCGACTGCAGGGTTTTGAATCTTTGTCGTTACCATCGCGAAATCCCTAGTGGCATTTTCCGAATTTTTTTTTACTCTTTGCCAAAACCAATTTTTTACTACATGATGGAGGGGGGAAAGGAAGGGTGTATCCTCTCTTCCCTCTCCTTAATTATAAAGGACTGCTATACGGTTCTGAAATTCTGCGGTTAAAAGACATTGGCGCGAATGTTTACATCGCATTTAAAGGTAATGGGAACGCGAGGAGCTCTTCCATCTCATAAATAACGTGAATAAACCATAATAAAAACTTTGAAAAATGTCAAGTTTTTTCTCTCCGTTGAACGCAAAGCGCTTTTGCAAATTGCTTCATTATATTCGAAACAAAATTTGAAACGAGTATATTGCGTTATTTCTTAACACAAATTGCTAGCATCATAACCTAACATGCTCTGGTTGCGACGTCATTATGAATATGGGAAGCCTTTCATACTTTCTTATTTAAGAAAATACTAGATGATGTAATTTTAAAACTAATCTTGCCAAAAAAGTAACAGTAATCCGAGTTTAGGTTATTTGCTGACTAAATCTACTTTTTAACCAACTTTCTCTCAAGTTTCAGTCTCGAATGGACCAGTGGGAAGTCTATTAAATGGCTTCGGACGTTTAACATATTTACTTTGCAAAATTGTATAACATTTACTTTCCAATTGCAGACAAGCTAAATATCAAAATTGTGTCATAACGCACTTGTTTCATTCACAATGGTGCCACTGTCAGTCACCCCGGAAGTAAGCCTTATGCTGTATTATTCTGCTAAACAGCAAATCAGCTGATCACAAGTTTGAAATTACTGCCACGTGTGAATGAATACCCAGTTCCAATAAAAACGGCTAGAAAATACACAGATGCTAAACACCTTAATGTTTTTATGCCGCCATCTTGTTTTTTCTGGTGGCTTTGATTTCTCGCCCTCCTTAGATTCTTAGGCGTTGTTGTTAAAACGCCAAGGCTTTAGTGAACTTGGATAATGGATGTGGGTTGAACCAAATAAGGTTGACATCAATTTACGCTTTTTTCTCTTCTTGGGCGTAGGCTGGACTTTTTTTTAGTCATCAAAAACGAAAGTGAAAAAGGATTTAATACGTTCGAAAGCATACTGGCATGGTTGTAGTACCAATATTATTGCTGTTCATGTTCATTTCCAAGGGCAATCTTAAACGTTGATTTTGCATCATTGTTGTTAAGTAATAATGACAAATAATTGGATCTTAAAAGAGGGCGCCACCGTTATATGGAGCGCCCTATCTGTTTTGAAACTCTTTGACACGGATGGCGCTGAAGGTTGACTAGAAATAAAGCGCCTTTTATACGAACCTGATTAATTGACGAGACGATAGAGGGGAAAACAAGAGGTATTTTCGTATTTTAATGGGATAGCAGTAGCGGTTCGGCAACCGAGTCTTTATTTTTATACGTTTTCTGACCCCCATTACACTTCTCAGTCGTTGATCAGTAACGTGCAAATCATAATAAGGCAAAAATGCTCTCCTTTCATCAAATAAAACTTTACGAGCGCATAAAAGGACCCCCTTTGGAAAATCGTCATTCCTTGCACGTAAATGCATCGAGAGGGGTGGGAACAAATGATACTGAAAATTAGGCTGTTCAGTCAGTTTGCATATGGGATATATTGCTATACGATCTCTGCATGCAAAATCATTCGATAAAACTGTGTCCAAGATGTTGAAGATGATCCTCATCAGTATCTTTAAGACACTGCTTCCATACATATGGTCACAGAATAGCTTTCGAATTGCTGCACAAAATTATCTGAATTGTGCCAATCAATGCATACTAAAGTGTTCTCAGTGGACCTTAACGAAGTTTGTTTTAATACAGTGAAATAACTGAACATGACATGGAGTGGAACAGAACAGATTAAAATTTGAGAACGATGGGAGAATATGGAGGATGTTTTATCCCTGAAATTAAATTTAAAAGGTTCACTGACTTTTGGACGACATTCGTATTCACAATGGACTGATACTATTATATCCATTTCATTTTCGCACTTGGACTGCAGAGTGGAACACAAAATGGAGATTGCAATCTGGCCAGTGAGGTGTGTTCCCTATAGAGAGAGAGAAAAATGGTGGGGAGTAATGGCTTCTGGGAGGGGGATAATGGCGAGAGGTATAACAAGTTTAGTAGGAGAAAGAGATAACGTGACGGAGGATGAGGTTGTTGGCTTATTGGTATTAAAACTATCAAAATCCTGGACGAAATCTAAACGTAAGATGTCTGGTTTTGTCTTGTATGCTGTCGAAGAGACTTTCTGTAGCAAGATACCATGCATGGGATGGATATATAACTACAAACCTTTTGCTGATCTGATCTTATCTCAATTTTGATATTAAGAGAACATTACTTATTTGGAGGAGTTTTATATTATAGTTTAGATATGTGAGAACAATAAGAATGGTTTTCTTCATTTATAATGTTATATCGATTGAATAAAAGCTTGCTATGTTAATAATGCACATCATCTTTAGATGAAGTAATATCTTTTACATTATATTTTATTTTTATTAAAGCAATCTCGTGTCAAATTTTACTTCTTCAATCCCACCAAATTGCTCTCCAATTTTCCAACGGCCGATGGATGTGATATCTAAGCAGGATTTAATGCGAATAAGTATTTTTATATCTAAAGTTGGGGAAAAGGCGAGCGCACTATATACTGTTTTAGATCAGTTTTATGTTGCTCTTCATGATTTATGCTCGGCATTTCAGAGTCTAATTTTGTTGAAGGATGCGATATTACGACAGGGTCAGCTTGCTTAACAAAAATTCCTATTTCATCCAACGTTATTGATGCGCCCACTCCCTAAATGGTTTTCTTGTCGGCCATCTTAGATTCTCATAATACATTCTCGGTGTGTGATGATAATTCATTCCTTTGAACTCTAGCCTGGGTTTTAGATTTCTAACTGAGCTCTAAAAATGCGGTAAGATGAGCTGAGCTAGAGATTGTTAAGCTCCCCCTCCCTGCCTCTGTTTCTCTTCCTAAAAGCCATGGGTCGTGCACTTAAGTGGACCAAATTTCGTTAATTAAGAGACCACTTTAGTGACGCGGTCACTCAATCACGCGGAATGACTAAGTGAATACAATAATGTGACTGAGGTTTCCCCCATCCTCCTTCAGTAGCCGCAAACTCAAGTCACTACATTGGGTAGTTTCGCATGAGAGGCTAGTATAGTTAGTTCTAACCGGAAGCGTCAACTTCGACAGATGTGATTGTGCGCATGCGCGAGGAATATATTTTATCGAAAAGTTGTGATGTTGCAGGCTCTACAATCGGCAAGTTTTAACGACAAAATCTTCACAAGTTTTATTATTACCATAACGAGTATTAGCACAAACCATCATTATGTACCCTTGCTTGAGCCGCTAGAAGTTCTAGCCGGAAGCGTTGACTTTGGAAGATGTGAATGTGCGCGCGCGAGGAATGCATTTTATTGGTAATTTAACGCTTCCGGGCTAAAATTACTAGCCTCTCACGTGAAGATATACCTACTGATGGTGGATCCTAAGACTCGTTATTGTGATAAGGAGATTTCTTGTGCAGATTATGTAGTTTCCTTGCTTTTAGTAAAGCCTAACCTTTAATTTCTTATATATATTGTAATAATTGTGATACATTTTCTGGATAACCAAAACAGAACGGTGATTTGATAAGGCTTGATTCAGCTGTTCTTTGAAAGGAAATTAAAATTCATCATTAGCCAACTGTTTTAACTCTCGGACAGTGTCTGTAAAATGATTGTCTGGTTAAGCTGGTATGCGATTGTTTGATAATTTAATAATAATTTAATAATAAGCGTGGTGCAATTGAATTTTACCAATCGTTTTCATTGTAAACTGTAGTATGATCTTATTTCTTCCTTTAGCAGTGGAAGACAGGGGGGATTTTCATGTCTCCTTGTCTGTCCTGACTAAGGGTTTTCAACCCCTACTTAAGGGCTTAAGTATTAGGTTGGGACGCAGGTGTGTCAAAGGAAAGGGAAGAATGAGGTTCAAAGGTGAAAACGAATTGGAAATTCTTTTATGTGGTAGAGGCCATTTTTTAAATGGAGAGCAGTCTGGGCTCGGTTCTTGAGCTTTTATGTTGTTGGGAGGTTTTTTTACCTTAAATTTAATCTTTGTTTTCTCCATAACAAATTGCGTTCTTTCATTGCAAAAAATCGCTTTGGAGAGTGAGGTTTGCTAAGCTTGTCTTAACTTGTACCAAGGTAGCATGATGTAAGGTACTCAAATGTACTGTAATGTATTTACAAATAGTAGGCATGATTTGTAGTTTCCAATAATTTTTGGAGTTATTTTCCTTAAAATTTAAAACTACAAAAATATTTCAAAATGGATTTTGCATTAAATGCAGTTTAAATTATTTGTGCGGATATTTACTTATTTAAAAAACAGATTTGTAAGGGTCTCTAAATAATTTACATTCTTTAATAGATTCACATTGAATAGCGTGATCTACACATCTTGTTTCAAACTTTTGTTTATTTCAGTTAATTGGGTGATGCTAATCATTTTTTGGTTCCTGAACCAAATACTCTCTGAAGAGAGTATTTAAATGTGGGTCGAAATAACGAGGTTTGCTTTAATCGATACATTTTTATGACGTGACATTAGCAGATGCTTTTTTTGCACTTGTGGTGTTATGTAGAATCATGCAGTATTTTCGATTTGGGAAGTTTCAAAAAAGAATTTAGAAAAATCAAAATCCAAATTCTTACCGATGGGGCGAAGGTTTTGATTTGAGCTGAAATGCAGTGCCATAATAATGGATCTTTTGTCTCATCTTTCAACCAATTTTTTTTTTCGATGTTCTTCTGGATTATTTGAAACTGGATATGGTCTTAATTCCGCACTAATGGATTACTGAATGGGAAGTGTGTTGGCTAAAACCAGATAAATGTTGTATGAGCTTATGTCGTTGTAGCAAGGAAGTGATCAAGAAATTTCAGGGATGTATTAAGAGTGCGTCAATAATGACTGCATTGACTAAAGCTGCACAATGAGCTTCATAGTGGAAATTTTTGAAAAGTTATGTTTGTCTATAAGGGATGATTGTTTGACAAGAAATTTATAGTTTTAGTGAAACTTAAAATTTATGTTAAGGTGATGTTAATGTAAATATCTGGAATTTTAAATGTGAATGGTTTAAGTTTAAGCATGGTATTTATTGCAAATGAGTGTTTTTCGACATTTTCTTTTTGTAGATAAGTAATGCTTTATAACCGTGTTAAGAAATTATGTTATATAACTATTCAACTACTTGTATACAATTTGTATTTTATGTAGCGTTAAACTACTTAACAAAAACTGTTTTGACTTTATTAAAATTTTGGTACGCTATTTTTAAGGCTTTGTTTTTTTCCGTTACCAAATGTTTTCTTTTACAATCCAACCACTTTTTTATTTTGTGCCAGATTAGTTTTACCCATGCAACATCAGCAGATTTTCGGCGCAATCAGAGGATAGTTGATGACCCTTAATGACCCTCGTATCCCAGTCACAATGGCGGCACTTTCTCTATTGCTATTCCGTGACAAATTCGTAAACAATGCATGCACGTACATGAGAAGGCAACATCACATTTCATTACAATATTATTTTAGAAAGGATTCAAGGATAATGATGAAAACTCCTCCCACACTATACAATATTTAAAAAAATTCTCTTTCGCTCGTGTGTTAATTTTTTGATTGTATAAAACGATAACATTTGCTTCAAACGATTTAATCCGTTTGCGATCAGGACAATAAACTGTTGGCCCCTTCTTATCAAGTTGTTTGAACTTTTGTTGTGCAATCTACACTGTGATTAAACAAATATCTGAAAGGTTTCTTGTCGGTGAATGCACCTATTAAGGGAATTTCGATTTCAGAGACCTTAACCATATAGGCTTTGGTGTTGAGAATTTTTATTATTATTCGGTTCATGAAATATTCTCTATGGTAAATTACACTAAATTACCGTGCATGTAATCTAGGTTTCAATTTTGATTCATATTGTGTTACAGATATAAATTAATAAAGTTTGCTGGGGTTCCTCGAACGTTATGAACGTCATTAAATCCCTCGGGTGTCATTTGCCTAATTTTTTCATAAAAATGACAGACTTTATGACCCTCATATTTTTTCCGGGAATAAAATGTATACGACCTGAATATAATGATTAGTCTCGTTTTATACACGTGTAAACAGAAATGTACACGTGTTTGTGAAATTAGGTTAGCATGGGTGGATCTATTAATAAACGTAGAATATGCAATTCTGGATTAGAAAAAGCTCATGCTAAATGTAATTGTTTGTACGTATATCTTTGATCAATATGTTAATTAAGGTTAGATTGATATAAAAGTTAAGGATTTTTGAATACAAAGCTAAGAAAACCAATTGTTCATTTTCTACTCTGTTTTATGTTTTTATATTCGTAAACTAGTGATAAAATTAATGAATTTATTTTTTGGATTTATTTTATTATTGTTTTGCTGCATAAGGTAATATAGATAGGTATATATATAAAACAAAGCAATGTCATCTGGTAAATATATAAGTAGGAATTTAATTGATATTGACTTTATTTTGATTTCCCGTATTTTTCTGTGACCTTATTAATATTATTATTAATATTATTGTCCAAGTAATAAACTTAAGCTCCAAGGCGAAACAGGGCAATAAAATAATTCATTATATTTATTAGTCATCCTTTTGTAGACCACAATTTCGCTCAAATATTAATAAAAACAACTTGAAGGTTTTTTTAGAAATTGTGAAACTTTTTATCCTCAAGGTTTATTTGTTTGCGTTTATACTTTTTTTCGGTCAAAATTTGGTACAAACTGTTTAAATATTTTAAATAATTTAAATAATTTTTTATAATCATTATATTTTAAATAATTTTATATCTTTGCCAACTTAACAGTAAAAAATCTTCTAAAGTACTGTATGTTTTGCATCTCGAATTGTGCGTCTCCCTATGAATTTTGTAGTGAAATATTGTGTATTTGCGACTTTTGACGCATTGTGCATCTGACGTCATTTTCGATCCAATTTGTCGAAGATTAACTTTGGGGAAAAAAAGCGTCTCTTTATATGAGAGGGATTTGAAGTCTGTATTTTTGCTCGTCTTTAGTGGCTTTAGCGCCGGTATTTCAAATGTATCTAGGACGTTCATTTTTGCTCTAACTTAATGTAATCAGGATTTTATTGTAGATTATACAGGGGGGAAACCATTTATCTTGCCACGCTCTCTGTCTTTAAAACCACTATCCGCGATTTATTTCTGCGCTTTTCTCTCTCGCACTTCCTCTCCCTTGCTAGACTTTTTTATCGATCCAAATTGAAAGGTTCATCAATGACGTAACGTCTGGACTTTTACTTTTTACGCTTTGTATATTGTACCTGCATAATTTATGAATTGCCCCGTAAATACACATTTGAGCAATCACGCAGTACACCGAAGTAATGTGTGATTGCCAACCTCCAGGGGCTCCGATTAAATTTTAGTTCGTAAATGATGGACTGAAGTTAATGGAATTGTTCTTTTATCCTTCCCCACTCCAAAAAAAATAACTTTCATTACAAATAATATGTATTATTATTTTGTAAAATACAATAGGGTTCTTCTGTAATATTCTTGTTTGATTTTTTTTTTATGTTGTATCCCTCCATGTGCATATTACAGCCATTTCTATATATGTTCAGATTTAATTAATTTTTTTGGGGGAATAGAGGGGGGGGGGTATCCTAGCAATGTGTACAAACATTGTCAGGATATTATCCAAATGTTGAGGAATATGTTTTTATTCCATGCAGAATAAGCAAATGTTTGAACGAAAATGCCATGAAAATCACCATTGTTAAGAAAACAACATCTTTGGTGGAATTTACCACGGTAGGCTACTTAATCGACTTCATGTATGGTCTGTTAGTTATAGTCCTATTTTTACAATGCAATATACTGTATATGTGCATGGGGTAACCAATGATAAATCTATATTGTTAGCACTTAACTTGGAAAATGGTACTCATAGGCTTATGCTATGGAAAGAGGATATAACTCGAAATTTGAGTCTGTTTTATCTAGCGAATCGACGTCATAATGTGAATTGATGACAATTTTTCCTCAGTGCTCTTTTGCCCGGATGGATTTTATTTGAATTTATGTAGAATTTTCGTCCCTTAGTGCGACTAATGTTACAAAAGTGCTCTGTAGACTATAGAATACGCCTTATGCTAGAACGACGTTACCTCGTTATTCCCTTCAAAGTGCTCCGAAATAATATAAGGAAATTTGAGAGGTTTCGTTCTCGCCCTCCAATTGATTTTCTTTAAATATTTACTCCATTATGTATCTACAATGGAGCGAGTTATGGTTAACCTGGGATGTGGCCTCAGACCTCAGATGGGAAAATACTATCTCTTAAATGGACCTATAATCGTATATTGCACGGCCAATTACTTTTCAACTAAACGTAATCATTTATCCAGTTGTGCAGGCATGCATGGATATATTTATGATAAATTGCGGTAGGCCTAAGTTACCTAAACGAGAGATTAATATGGCATGGGTTTGTTGCACGAAATAATGGGCGTGAGAAAATCTGTTATATTATGGGGCAAATTTATAGCCGAAACTCTTTTTTATACTTTTGCAAAAAAGCTTGCTGCACAGTTGTGCGTTGCGAAAATGTTGGCATAATTGATATTTGAGTTTCGCATGGTTTTAATGGTAAACACGAACATTAAACACAGGATGGTGGAGTTTTGAGGGACCAACTGTTACACATTTACGATTTTTCAACAAAATATTGCCCATCATTAAGACTACCTTTCTAGCATGATACATAAAATGCTGTATTTCTCATATTTGCACAACCTTCAAAAACCTTAACTGTTTCAGGTAAAATCCATGGTACTCCATATGATAATAAAATACTACTTCTCAGAAACTTTCATTGAAAATCTATCTTGCAGTCATGTTTTATATAGCTTGACGTTTTAATCGCATATTAAATTGTTGGTTGTAGTGCAGCTGGTTATAATTTAATGTTAACAGCCGTGTTCATTTCGAAATTTCAAATTTGAGTTATGCCTTTGTCGGTGTCATGGCACCTTCTTCGACTGCAAACACTGCGAAAAATGTGTTTGTTCTTTCAAGGATTTTGCGATTCCAGATGTTTTTCTGTGCATTTTGAAGATGGAGCCAAACGTTATTTTCGCCCCCCATATTTTGTAAATCGTTCTGTAAACCAAGTTCTAGGTTTGTTTGTAATCGCGAGTTTGGCATTGGAAATGGCTTAAGTTGTTAACGGCTTTTGACTAATGCTGCTTTCACAAGGACTGAAAAAATGCTGCCTGTTTTTTTTTTTTTTTTTTTTTTTTTTTTTTTTTCAGCTGGTTTGTTTATGTGGTGAATGGTACATGATGAATTTAGCCCACTGAAAAACAACGAGTAACATTTGTTCGTATTTTTTTCTTTTTCTAATTTTAGGAAGAAAACTGATGACAACCAATGGTGGGAGTTGTTCGATCAGAATACTAACAGATTTTATTACTACAATGCTTCGACGCAGAAAACCGTGTGGCACAGACCTCAAAATTGTGATATTATCCCTCTAGCGAAATTGCAAGTAAGACATCGTTTTTTTCTGAAATTTTTGCTTGAAATCTATTGAAACTTTATTCTTTACGTAATGGCAAAAGGAAAGCTGGTAACTAAACTGTAGGTAAACTGAATGAACCAAATCAGCCCCTTGCAAAATCCCAGCACCATCTATGGTACATGATTGTGTAATTCAACTTATAGTATTGAGGAATGCTATTTTACCACCCTCTGGCAATGGATGCCATAAGCTTATTTCATAAATCAAATCCCATTTATGATGTATTTTGTGTAAATGTGGAAATAGATTGGCAACATATCATCTAACTGGGATTTTGCAAGGGCCTGTGTTAATGGTGTTGCTGATTAGATTGGATTTCTACATAATACTAAAAGTCGCAGATGATGAGCAAGAAAGTATAACAAAGACCGTTGACAAATAAACTGCGTCAGCAAAACTTTGCGGGGGACATCCATCAAGATGACATTCAATTTAACTTTCGACTCCACCCATAAAAACCAGTTAAATAAACTGCTTAACGATTCCTCAGACATTTTTGGTGGAATGCCATGCTAAAAGTTCTATGCTGAAAAAGCACAGCTGGTAGAAATTGACATCCATTGAAGGACTTATTGTTTGAAATTGTTCTAAAGCGCTGCAGTTTGCGTGCGGTGATACACCTAGCCCCACACATCTGAAAGAACTTATGTTTCATTATTTAGTATCCTCTGAGAGGATCCCAAGATGTCCTCTGAATCCTCGCTAGATTTCTTTTAAATTAATCTTGGTATTAATCCTTCGCCCAATTATCTTGTTTCCAGACTCTTAAGCAGAACACTGAAGTCCGAGACGATGAAGAAGCGAAACTCTCCATCAAGAAGGAATCCATCGGCACGCAGACGCCCTCCAGGGGACTGGTACGTTTGCTCGTTTTGGACTCGCATCAACATGCCTTAATTAGTTGCATGGTCATGGCAGCATATGTGGCTACGAGCCAAGGGTCAAACGCCGCAGACTTTGGCGTGACCAGCTGGTCGTTGGGCAGTATACTGCTGTGGCGGTGCAGTACGTGTGAATTAACACCTCCGTAGAAAGTAATAGTAGAGATCGAGCATGCAAAACTAACCCTCTTCCTTCCCAATCACCTAACGCAATAATCCAAAAGCTTGAAATCGATTCCTCTTGCAAGCCGTGAGAGACATCTGACGAAACCATGTCCGAACGACCGAGTGTGGCATGAGTCCGAACGTCCGACTTTTCCCCAGCACGTTAAAAGGGCATGCCAAAGAAAATATCTGCAGTTTAAAGGGAACGTACAGATTCGATCAACCTGGTGCCTGTTTTAATTGTTTAGCCACAGTCGTATTTAGAGAATATCAAGTACCGCATTGTACTAATTGCCACCTTTTTTTTAAAGTTACCCGAAGCAGTGCTTTGGGTATTGGTAGCATTTGAATCTGTTTGTTCGACATGCAGAAATTTCACTTTGCCGTGCCCTTAATCAGCTTGCAAAAAACAAAAGCGAGCTTTTTGCTCCTTCGATCACAGTTGGTGTTGCTTGAAGATGAAATTATTGCAGGCGTCGCAGCAGCAGTCGCAGTCCCCCACCTCCGCTTTCGTGATGGCCACACCTTCCTCTATCCATACCGTACCCACCTTCTGCAAGATAAACACGGCCCAACGACGTACTTTGGTTTTTGCGTTACAGAAGCCCGAGTCCGCTGGACGCCAGAGCTCGGTGCGATCTGTGAACTCCCAAACGCAGACAAGCCCTCTTGCCTCCCCTAGAGAAAGGAGACTGGTAATCACCTTTGATTTTAATTATGCGCAATTAGTTTTCAGCTTACGGCGCTTTTAATGTTTGCGCTGCGAAGTGCCCTGCCGATTCTAGCCCTTGCTCCGCTTAACCCATTGATTTTTCGCTTTCCCAAGTGGGGTAGATAAATACGACGACGTGAGCGTCTTAGGTAAGCTTTCCTCGAAATTGCCATGGACTAGGTCCATTTTGCATTTCTAAGGTCCGAGACGAGTCCGGCGAGGTTGCGTTATAAATAAGCAAGACACAAAAAACTAAACCAAAGTAATGTAGCCGGATAGACTTGAGCAGGAGCTTTGTTGGAGCTCTACCAAAAAGGGAATATTTTCAGCAGGATAATATTTTGAAAGAAGATATGGCAAATTAAAACATGAATACTGGTGAAATTGTTACCATATGACTTAAAAATGAGTTTTGTTAGTATTATTTTGGGCTTGAGTTTTCTCACATTTGCCTCTCTAAAGTTGGTATTAAATCGGATGTGGCAAGTTCTGCTAATTCAGCAACTATTAATAATAATAAAACAGTGGGTGTTTTGAGAGAGGGGTTATAATGCAGCTGTTATAAAGGGCAAAACATCTAATGTCTGTTGGAAAATTGTAATTGTCAATTTTTACACAATATCCGTTTTAATAAAAATGTCCAAATGCCATTATTGGTGATATACTTGTAGTTAGCAATTTTGTTTGTCTGAAACCAGTTTAATTTCAAATCCCATCCTGACATTGTCTCTAATGATATGTTTTAGCAACACCGCCACCACCACCATCACAGTCCCAGTCGCTGTCACCACCACCACCATCATCACAGACACCATCCCCATGAGAATCAAACGCGTGGCAATGGAGAGCGTTCTACGGCACGACATAGTCATACGTCTCAAGGCTCGTGGATTACGAAACCGTCCAGGTCTCAGGTGAGACAACACGCATCTCATATATAATGCACTAATTAAAATGTAAAAGGGGAAATTAAGCATTTATTTGCGTAGAAATTGTGAACCATCACATTAGTGTTGTGCCCTCTTATATGCTTTGATGGTGTAAATGCGTGGAGGGATGATAGTCATCGTTTGTAATTAGAGTGATACTATTTGGAATTTGTGTCTAAAAACATTTTCCTGATAAAATATCCATGTTTTCATTGTCATATAGGATTCGGGTCGTTCAAGTGACTCCAGCTCAATGTCCCAGAGCCGGAGTTCCTTGGACGGCGGGGTAAGCGGCAATGGCAACCACTCTTCTCACCGTATGTTTGAATCTCCGAGGCGTGAGCTTAGTGGCGGAGTGCGGCTTTTGGACACGTCTCCTAAATGGGAGCAGCCGTCGTCCCGTGCCCTTCTCAAATCTCCAAGCCAGACCTCCCAACATTCCACAGAATCGGCCAAGGATCCGCTGTCTAGTCATTCGCACCATCATCACCACCATCACCACTCCCAGCGCAACAACCATCAACACGATAACAATGGTCACCATCACCATCATCACCACCACGCCAAGGGCAATTCGTCTTCGTCCTCCAACACGTCCAATGCCAAGGCTGCGTTGGTGACACCGGAAGGCAATGGCTCTCAAAAGCATTACGGGATGCTTGAATCTCCGACAGATTCGAATAACTCTTCGCCCACGCATCGGATGCGGGCTTCTCCCATTGACTTTTCAGGGCTTGTGGACGACATTCTGCGTAAGCACGGCCGAGGAGTGTATGATCGCACCGGCATGGACAACAACAACGCCCGCTTAGGACCCTATTCCTCGTCGGCCAAACTGCGCAACCTAGATGGCACCAAGCAGAGGAGCTTCGACATCGACCACCTCAGGGGGATGGGACTAAAAAGCGGAAAGGGAGGTGGGGACTCGGACTTAAGCAACCGAGGTTCTGACATTTCTCTTTCGCGGAGCTACAGCTTCATTCAAAAGAGGGATCCGTATGTGGACAGCGACGCCATGCACGAAGCATACTTTATGCCTGGCTTGAGGTCGGTGGAGTCCACACCACGACCGCAGCGACGGCACAAGAAAGCCAATCACGAGTCTGGAATGACCGGATGCAGGCAACATTCGACCGAGTTTGGGGCCTACCTGCCGGATGGACTGTGCACGCCCATGACCCACCGCAAGCAAAGGTCCTTCGACATGCAAAGATCTTCTGACAGGCGGCGCTCGGACAGCAGCTCCTCGCCCCAGAGCCCACAGCCCCCACATGGCATTGCTAGTCTCTCGTCTCTCTCGCATCTCTTCGCCAAAATGACTGATACCAATTTACATTCGCTCATCGCCGCATCGGAAATACAGGGCTCTGCCACACACCGACACCATGGTCAAGGGTGTGGCGGATCCACCGAAGGCTCTCCGTTTTCTCTCGATTCGTCCAAAGGCGGAGGTGACAGCGGCGTGGTTTCCGCAACCACAACGGCAGGTAGTCGTGGCTCCTCTGACGGCTCTCAGCCTAACAGAGGCCTCAACGACAAAGGGCACAAAAGGAATAGCGGTGGTCACTCGAAAAATGCAGACAAAGAAAATGCCTTCTATCAAATCGACGATAACGAGGCCAATGACAATTCCTATACGACATTCATACGCAATAGTTACGAGCCTAACGTTGGTACGGCGCAATTGTCCGATGCCACTCACTATTACACAAACATGGACTACCCGCTTTTTTGGGACATCAAGAACAGCAATGATGCCCAGTTATTGCCTCTGCATCAGTTTATTTTGGAGCAGGCCAAACTTTCAGGTAAATTCTATCTTCATTCTGTAAATGCTGTAAAAAATCTCATGTTCTTTCAGAGGAGTTACTTTTATAACAAATGGCTGAGCATGCATTATTTGTCACTGTTTGTTGGTTTTTAAGCCTACCAAAAGGCATTACGAAAGCCCACGTTCTCAAATTAATATTTGTTGTTATCATACCAGCTGAAATTGTGCCAACTTTTGGTATCCCAAAAGAGACTGTAAATTACTTTAGACACTTAGTTTTAATTGCACTCGCTGCCTCATTAATAGGGTACAGAATTGGCGACCCGCATAGCGGAGATTTGGATTCTCTGTCGCACAGCGACGATTCTGATGGAGGCCATGACGAAGACGACGATTTTGCAGATGATGAGGCAATGACAAATGCAGATTCGTCATCCCAGGAATACCTGGATGATAGCAATTACCTGGAGGAGGACGATAGTTATGGCAATTTGTTAAATATTGCTAGTCAGCGGCAACACCATGGAAAGAAACACGGTAACATTTTCAACTCATTTCTAGATTGATCTGTCGATTTATTTGCTGAAGTGCTTGCCAAAGGTGTTGGGCATTTTTGATGAGATTGGCTCAAATATCCAAGCTCCAACCTGTTATTCTCTTGTGGAAAGCAGGACTAGCAAGTTGCCAGAATGTACTTTGCATTTGTTTATTTTATCAGTGGTGATGACAGAACATGTCTCTGCTATTCTTCCAGATGAAGGATTTCATGTAGTTGTAGTTTTTTTTCGTGAAATTGTCAGTGATAATGTAATCTGGTAACTTGCAGACAAAAGTGACTCTGACTTCACTGATGGAAGCCTTTTCGGGAGTTCACCGGGTGGTCGTGGACGTCACCAACAAGGATCTCATCCTTCTGAAACACAACATGCATCATTGAGGAGGAAGAAGAGTGATGCACCAATTCCAACTTTATATTCGCCAATCATTGAAAAAACCGATGTAAGGGGCCTTGTACTTTACTACTTACTTGTACTTTAAGTCCTTTAGATGTCAGTTATAAAGTGAGACATTTTCATTAGGGATTTTCCTCCGATCATGGACAGCAAGGTCAACGACCTTTATCCCTAGTCGTTCCTCCGATCATGGATGGAACAAATTCATCAACTGGATCCCTGCAGCGTGGACAAGTAAGACATTTATATTTACTTTGCTTGCTTTTGTTTTTGGAATGCATCAAATAACATTCTTGTGTATTGCATTAGATGCCTTCCGGTGGTATTTATAAGGACCGCAAACCAGCCTCAGAGAGCGACATTGAAAAATATGCCCAGGATAATTTAAATATTCACAAGAAAGGCATCTTCCGCAAAAAGTTCTCTTTAAGAGATATGCTGTCATGGTCAAAGGTATGATTATAAAAAAAGAAGAAAAAGTCTTGGCCAAAATAGGACAAAATTTGATGCTTAAGTCTTTATTTTATTCCTTAGGACGCTATTAGAAAACCAATGATCATGACCACAGACAAGTCTGTCAAAAAGGATGCCTGCGAAGTGTTTAAACATATCCTTTTTGAGCATTTTGTAATCGTTTATCTTGAATTATTCATTTGGAATATCATTGTTTTTCACAAATGCAGTCTTCCTTAACGTTGTAAACTGATTCAGATTTATATGATGGATAGAAAAGCTAAGGGTGGCATTACGCTGGACGGCGTAGCGTTGGATATCACAACACGGGGATGGAGCAAGCCTTTGCTCAGAGATGAATTGTTTATACAAATTTGCCGGCAAACTACGGATAATAATCAAAGGTACTACCGGTTTTGGCAGTTCAATATTGAATGTAGATGTTTTACGATATGTTCTTAACAAATTGCGTGCTGTTGCGGTTTATTTCTGCAGGGAGAGTTTGAGATGCGGTTGGGAGCTTTTAGCCATCTGCCTTTCATTTTTCCCACCTTCAGTCAAGTTTTATCCATATTTAGAGGGCTATATCAACCGCCATTTCGACAAAACATTTGATTGTTTCTCGGTAAGAAAAATCACCGATTAAAAATGGGTTTAGAGTTTTGAATTCTGCCATTGACAGGGTTTCCAGCTTTCAGGCTTTTAATTTCTTAATATTCTGTACGCTATTTTTCTTTAGGTTCCCATAAGTCATTACGCAGGCATTTGCAGCAAAAGATTGGGTCGCATTTCCCAAAACGGTGCCAAAAAAGGGTTGAAAAAGCCGACAGTGGAAGAAATTGATCAAGCCAGAGTAAGTCCGGTTACCATGTTTATTGTACGACAATGCTGCTATCACTCCGTACATAACATAATTCCATCTAAAATCTATTTTAGATCCAGATATTCCGCCCATCGATGTTTGGAAACACCTTAGAAGAGGTGATGGCTATTCAGAAAGAACTTCATCCTCAACGAAAGCTACCCTGGATTCAGACGACGCTATCGGATGAAGTTTTAAAGCTGGGTGGAACACAGACAGAAGGGATATTTAGGTACTGAAAAAAATGCAAAAGTTGTTGTTTTTTCCCAAAGGAGAAATCATAATCCAAGAAATGCCTTCCTTTAGGGTACCTGGTGACATCGATGAGGTAAATGCATTGAAGCTTCACCTGGATCGATGGGAAGTACCAGAATGTATCGATGACCCTCACGTTCCGGTTTCCCTTTTGAAACTTTGGTACCGCGAGCTTTACGAGCCGCTTATTCCCTCTCAGTTCTACAACGAATGTGTTGAAAATCACGACGATGTCAAAATTGCCATCGAAATAGTCCACAAGCTGCCAGAAATCAATAAAATGGTACTGGCATATCTCGTTCGATTTCTTCAGGTAATGATTATTCATATATACCTCTCATTCCTTCATGTGACATTTTTTAAAGCAGCTGCAAATAGTTTTAGGAAATGACTGATTAAAAGAGAACAGATTAAACAATGTACAGCATTTGATTTTACTTTAGTGTATTTATAGAGATTTGTTTTATTTCTCACTACAGCTATTCACTAAAGCCGAAAATGTCACGGCCACCAAGATGGATGCCAATAATCTCGCTATGGTGATGGCCCCAAATTGTCTGCGCTGCATGTCGGACGATCCACGCATCATATTTGAAAATACTCGCAAGGAAATGGCATTTGTACGCACCCTGATTCAGAATCTAGATACATCTTTCATTGCCGATGTCATATAAAGATTGGGATGCCGCATACATCTGTTATCAGGTACTTCAATGAAGTTTTTTCCTTCATTATCCGGTTTATTTCACTTCGTCCGCAAAACCGATGTATGGCTTAGTACGTCGTGAAAGATGCACTGTTTGCCTCGGCATATGCTTATCGATGCTTAACTGGTTTGAACAGTTCATGAAGCCATAATTATGCTATTGGGATGATATATTCGCAAAATGAAAGGTTTGTCGAAACGGTAGAAACTCTATAAGTTGTAAATTAAAGCATTTATTCCCCTGTACAGATAAAAAAATCACTTTTCCCTCATCTAATCTCCAGGATTTAACCATTGCGTTTTTTCTCAAATGCATGATCTGCAGTAAAACAAACATAAAAAAATGTGCCAAATGTAAATTTAATTTCTTGTCCCGACCCTTATATAAAATTAAGCGTGGATTTTTCATGCGGTGCAACATAATTCATGCAGACAAGTTTTTGTTTCTCATAAAGCTTACCCAGAAACATAATACTTGTTATGTGGGTAATACTTATAAAGATAATACTGCCAGTCTCGCTTGAAGATATTTCCCCGTATTTTTAACCTTGGCGTCAATTTTGGAGGACCAAAATTGATGTCATAATTGTCGCTCATAGCATCAAATAATGCTTTAAAATGTCCTGTTAGAAAGCTTGTAAATAATTAGAAGTATTTAATCAACACGTATCTAGGCTCAGTGCATGATATCGGAAGCTTCTATGAAGAAACTTAATAGGATTTATTAGTAGATGAATTTTTGCAGAATGATGATCTGGTAGTTTTTTTCCATGTTGGGCACTTATGATATACTCGCCATTTGATCCACTGATGTAAAACATTTTTTATGTGGAATATGAAATATCTTGCAAAATTTAGGTAAAAGCATTGTCATTCCTGCAAAGTAAAATATATGCTTTTAAAAGTTGACGCTTGATGTAGAATGTACAATGGGGACAATGGTAGTAGCTGTTTGAAATTATGAATGAATTTTTCTTCAACTCAACTTATAAAATAATTCATTGAATGGGAAGTGCATGCTGGAATGAAATTTTGATTTGGTTAATAATGTGGTCAATCCATTTTAAGCTATTACAAAATTTATTAATTTCCATAACTGCATGGTAGATGGGAACGAATTTTTGGTATAATTTAACTGTTTACATGAATCATTGAAATATCCTATCACACATTTTTTTTGCATGAGTCATCTCACTACGTAGTACGCTGCATCAGTGCCGCACTAAAAAAAAAACAGTGTAGCCTAAATTTCGTTATGTCCGAAAAGCATAATGTCGATCCGGTTTTCCGTAATAATGTATTCTTACTGTAGATTAATATGTGTAAAATTAATTAATTTTTTAATGGATGTGGAGATTAAGCACCTAAAAGATTTTGAAAAAATTGCAAATTGGGATCCAGCCACTTAAGACGAAATAATTTATTTGGAATGTAATGTCAACATTATGCTTTCCTCAACAGTATCCTTGCATTTGTCCAGATTTCCTGTAAATTTCTCTCGCAAAAGCCAAATATACATGTATATGTATATATATTGATATGCTACTTGCACATAAATGTACAGTGTATGTTTAGAATTAAATTATAATCGCTATGATTGAACTCATGGCACTTGCATCACTTATAAAATGCTTCAGTTAGAGATAAATGAAACAAGTAATTTAATAGGCTTGCAAATTTGCATCAATGTACATTATTACTGCTGTGGAAATTTATGTGGAAAAATATTTTTTATATCACTGATCAGAACAAAAAAAAAATTATTTTTCACTTTACTGCCATCCACAGTTTCAGTTTCAAGCTCTATAAACTATGCTACCTGTTACATAAAAAGGTACTTAAACTTTAATTTATATTTTTGCAGCCGTGTTTGAATTTGATTTACAATTTAGTTTAATTCACCTTTTAAAACTACACTTAATTGTTAGCCATATATTTTATGTACAGTTTGGTGCACAGTTATGAAGGAGGGGAACGTCAAACTGCAGCCTCTGTGTAAGAAAGAAACATTGCGAGTATATTAATTGTTTATCTATTGTAAATTGATTTGCATTTGCATGTGATGCTCTTATTTTAATTAAAACTGCTGCATTTTCCCCCCAAGCAGTATATATAGGTCGTGTAAAAATGTAGAATGCAAGCTTTTTCTAACTTTCAGTTTGCTGAAATTTGTATACGTGTATATTTATGTACTCTCTAAAAACTAATGCCACCAATAAAATTACGTGTACATTAATTTATGTAGCAGCTTGTGTATTTTTTATCTTTGCTAATTGATGCAGTTTTCAACAGTGTAAACATTGGAAACTAATTTATAACGCATGGTAATTAAAAAATTATGAAATTATTTACTTTGAAAATCTTGAAGAAAAACTGCTTGAATAAATTAATTGCCTAAATAATGAGAGGATTAAGATAGCATTCGTGAAAAAAATTAAGTTAGTAAAATAAATTGATTTTTCTAAAAGTCAATGAAATTGTATAAATTTGAGATATGCGTTAATATGTTATTTGTTATAAAGTTTTAGTAAAATTAGATTCCAATTAATTTATTTTATATTAATTGTATTTTTGAAATTTGAAATTTGAATATAAAATAACGTATACTTGTAACACACCCTGTATCAATAAGGATTTTGTAGCTGCGTGTGTAACTGGTCACACTGCTATCGTTGTCGCTTATGTGGTTAGGATTTTCAATCTTGTCTCTGTAGTCGCGAAAACGCATTCAATGATTGCAAAAATGGCGAGCACCTTCGCTGGTGTAGATATTTTAATGCTCGAAGATTCGGGAATAACTACAAAACGATTTTCTTTTCCAGTAACAATTAAATTAGAGGATGAACCGCAAGGATATGTCATTAAGTTTTTTCAAGGTAAATAAGCTTATGTGTTATATTAAAATACTTCTTTTTGTTGAGATTATGACTCGGCCTGTCCGGCTTGACAGAAGAGCTCTTCATACTTTCTATTGGCGTCCTTTAGCTCGTTTTCTCTTTGTTTTGATCTCAAAAATTTGGGGAAATGCGCGTCACGGTTGACTTAATTACATTTCTTAAATACTTATTACGAGTAATAAATGGCCCGTGAAGTTGGACGGCTAAAAACTGCAATGCCGCCTTCGATGCTCTGGTTTTATAGGCTTAAAATCCCATGCGTACGCATCTGTAAAAACTCGCTAATGCCCAGTAGGTCTTCTTCACACTTGACAATTCTGGCTTTATGTCTATTGTTTGGACATATGCGTTTCATTTTATGTTCCCCGTTTCACCATGAAATTTTTTATAATCGTACTACTGTTAATTCAAATTCCAAGCCATTTTGTGTGTGCATTGTCACTCAGGGTGACTGGGTCCATTTAAACTATTGTATCTGTTCAGTTGTCCAGGGCGCTTTGGTTATTTTGAATTCGGTTGTAACTGTCATTGTCTGCTAAATTGTTTGCAGTTTTGGGTCCATAGGCCCTAGCCAACAAATAAGCAACTCCATGTGGTCTAAATATATATATATATACTAATAGATATTAGTGAATTGGGGATTGTACAAGGGAAGGAGGTTTGCAGTATCACTAACAAAAGGTTATTGTAATGATTGGGGTAACTTTAATCGTACGAGGACCTGAACCATAATTGGAAGGACAATTAGGCGATAGCAACCTCATTAGAAAAGGCGATTCATAAAAAATCAGTGTCGATCTTTCTGGATGATAATTATCAACTATTTGCGTGTGTTGATAAATAGAGGTTTTAGAGCACAAATATAAACGCCTGATGAATAATTGATGATATGCTTTTTGGAATGCGTGATCAAAACTTCCTGTGTTGAATCCTTGAGTAAACGCAACATTTGTGTCCTTCATTAAGAGCAATCTTGGCGTTAGAATATGACTGTGGAAATCCCACAAAAATTATCCAAAAACAAGTAGGGGAAAACCCGACAGATGACCATGTACTGATAACCTTTTTCATTTATAGAATGGACAAAATTAGGCATTTAAAATCAGCATTAATTTGTTGCTTTAAAATCCAATCCTATACATAAAACTGCCCTATTTTTTCTTCTTTTTTTTGTTTTGTTGGTATTGTTAATTAAAACTTCGTGTGTGCTCAACCAAAACCAATTAATCGGTCATGATCAACGTACCTTACCAAAAATCAAAATGAAATAATAATTTCAGAATAAGAGCAGCTGATGTTGTTCATCTTCATCATTCAGCAAATATATGCACTATCTTTAGTTTTTATTATGCAGAGTCTTGAGATATACAAACCGCGTATGCTTGTCAATGTTGCTGTAATAATTGTTGACGAATGTGTCAAAAACCAGATTGAGTACTTATTGAGTTCATCTTGAAGTACACGTTTGATGCGATCGTTATCTTGAAGAGTGTCAAACACAAGACTATTTTTGGGTAATTCTCAAACAGAGCAACGCTAGTGAATTGTTTAAGTCGCGTGCTATTTCAAAAACAATTAATTGCAACGTCTGTTAAATAAAAACGCCTCCACAGTTTGATAAAAACTGAGCTTTGTTCCGTATCCTTCAAAACTGCATTTGGTTGGAAATTGTGAAAACCCTCAACAAAGGGATGAAATATTAATAATAAAGCTGCATTTGGAGGTGACAAACCTTAATAATGAGGAAATTAAAGTATTTGATTGTGCAATTCATCATACTGTACAACAACACCCATCTGATTTCCTCTGTAAATTATACCCAAATTGCATTCTCTCCAGTCGTCATTGCTTCAGCCTTGTTCATCTGCCAACTTCAGTTCGCTACTTGGCAAGTGTTGCAAGGAACTGCGGAATTACTTCTGTTAACTTTATCCTGAATTCTATTTGCTGCAAAATTAATGATGGTTCTTAAGGCCAAGAGCAGCAATTCTTTAATTTACCTAACAAGTAGTGTTGGACTTTGAAGCAGGCTAAAACTGCGTGACAATGCTTTCAGGCAAATTGCTCTAATAATGGTTTTTTTAAGTTGAGTGAATTAGCTTTTTAACTAGATGGTAGTCACGGTGCATTAAGTCAACAATATGCCATCCAACAATCTACATATAGAATCTTGAAATCCAGGGGCTGACTGAGTGGCTTATGAAATTCTCAAATCGGTGCGAAATAATGCAGAAGCTCAGTAGGCAGATTAATAGCATGAAAATGCTGTTTTGGTAAACTACATGAGTCATGTACTCGTTAGTCCCATCTAATGCTTCTTGAGTAATTTTAATGATATTATGGGGATTATTCTTGTCGTTATCACCATCGTATAAGGTTACATATTTCATAATGTTGTATCCTGTTTCATTCATTGAAACACGTTTAATTTCCATGGGAATAATGGGAGCCATTAATTATATTGGCATTGGGTATTAAGTGTACTGTGCCAGTCCACATGCCAGTACTGCTTATTTTTACTCGCCCCTTTAAATGGCAATCGTCTGTTGAGCAATTTGCACGCATTTCCTTCTTGGACCATTGCTGTAATTCCAGCTTGCGTTTTGTCATCATTATTTTTATATCATGCAAAACCCAGGATTTGGAATTATAACCATAGGCTTTACTGGTATTTTATGTTCGCCAGCTGGATAATTATTTTGAATCGAAGGCTGTAATTTAGTCATTTTTCTGGACTTTTGCCACTTGTACCGAATGTCATCTATTATCATGAGAATAGCACTCCATTTTGTAACAGGTCTTTCATAGCAAACTATTCTATTGCTTTTTTTGTGTGCAGGTTACGTGGGTTTGCCAGTGGATTAATCAAATATAATGTCTGTGAAATTTTCCATAAATGTTATTTACAGCACACACAAAACACTTAAGAACCTTGGACTTGAGAATCAAATGTTTAGTTTTCAGATAAACGAGAAAAATCGTTTTTATATCTTGATGTCTGTTGCAGATTTAGTTGTGTATAATGAGCACCGGGTATTTTAATGTGCCTCAATAATGTATTTAACTAGTTACAATCAGGTGTTGCCAACCATCTGTGTTGTTAAATTATTACTTTACGAGTCTATAAGACCCTCCTCGGTTGGTTTTATATATGGACCTAGATTTATGCGGCGTTTTATGCTCTTTTGATTACCCATCTTTCTCAGTCGCATAAACATTAAATTATCCAAGATTGAGGTTAAACCTGCTCTGAAATTCTGAGAATTCTGCGACGTTGACCTTTATATTGCACGACAAAGTTTGAAATGTTTTGTTTTTATAGTAATCATTGAAGTTGAAAATTGTTTACGTGTTCAATTCGGGCACAATTTATCTTATAAATTGAGCACAAAAAAAAATACTTTGTTACATGGCTGCCAGAAAAACTTTGAGCTTTGGCAAGGATCCTAATGTTTTTACGGTGAGAAAAATGAGCATTTTGATATTGTTTCGTGTAAATGGCTTCAAAGTGCAGCCTACTGCCATCCGCACGTACATACTCACTTTCGGTTTATTCATTTGTGTCCACTAAAACCTACGATAGCACTCCAATAACGCCCTTTCAGCAAATGGAAACTCGAAATATTGATTTTTTATTATTTTTTTTTTTGTTGCTTTCTGGAGACAGACACGCAGCTATAGGAGGTGGAAGATGTGTCGTACAATTTGCTGTATCATCTCGCAAATTAGATATCGTAATCGTAAACATTTTAGTTTATGGCTTAGCTCATACAATCGTGAATTTTAATTTATTCCTGTGATTCTCGTTTTCACTAACACGTACAGTGGAGCCATTTGACGCAACACATTGATCACAATGCCTTGTGAATCAGTATCAGAATTGGAAATTCGTATCACACTAACCCACTCAATCCCTCTTCTTCTTCCCCACCCCTCACAAGTTGTGGGGAGAGAAAAACCTCGGCACATTGGCTTACTCTCCTCCTTTTTTTTTATCCCTGGCCTTGTAGTCGCATAATTTCTCCCATTGTTGAAAGGTTACATTGTCAGCTTTCTCAAACACGATTTTCACCTACAATGAAGTCTGAACCTATTAAATAATGCTAGCGGTTATTGCACCTGCTGTAAGTCTTCAGAGTAACATATTCAATGCACGATTGGCATTTTGATACAAACCTGCTTATTTCACATATACTTTCTAAATGGGATCTAGTTTGCACCAACAATGACTAGGGCAAGTGTAAGAAGTTGGGGGAGATCAATAACTTTGACATTGACATAAGAAGTGTATTTATTAATATGCAATATATTCCCAAATACGGCTTATCCTGAATATTGACCTAGATGACAATGGAATATATTGTAATTAAAGCATTGACGTTTTATTTTCAGATGGCAATCCTAACTACTTATGTATATCTGAAGTGCCCCTAGTAAAGAAGCTTGAAATGGCCAGGACTGGGAGAAAAGCCTGTACTCTCTCCTATGAACAAGAATCCGTAATATTAAACTTTCCAACCATGCAAGGTTAGTAGCCAATTCTTCTTTGGCTGGCAGATGTTTTTTTTTTTTTTGGCTGCCTTTATCTCATTTCTTTCACGTCATTTTCAGAATTCATCTCATTCCATCAAGTAATTAAGAAAATCCAGTCTGGGCAGGATATATCTACGTTTGTCCAACGAACAGACGATTCATCTGCCATGCAATATTTTCAATTTTACGGTTACTTATCTCAACAACAAAACATGATGCAAGATTTCATCAGGACATCCACTTATCAAAGAGCCATTTTGGCTAACCTGCCAGATTTTAAAGACAAAGTATGTTTAGCCATGCGATCTTGGCACTGCTCTTCGTTTTTATTTACATACTGGTTTTGTAAATCCTAGTACATCCTAGATAACAGTAGTTATAGATAGGGAAATTCCGTAGAAATGGGGAGACTTAGTTTATAAATGGAAACCAAACAGATACAAATTGCATTTAACAGTTGGTTTCAAAGTAAATATAGAATGGCAAATCTATGCCAATGCTGAGAACCTTAAAGCGGCCCTTACTGCAGGAACCTTTTCATTTATTTTTTTAAACTTGCAAAATCAGTTATAGCATCTTGCATCTCAATAAAAAATAACGCCTATTAGTTAAGACATCCTTATTTACAGTTGCTAAGTTGATTTATTTGATCATCTTACAGGTAGTGTTGGATGTAGGTGCCGGGTCGGGTATCTTGTCGTTTTTTGCCATTCAAGGAGGTGCACGCAGAGTGTATGCGGTCGAAGCCAGTTCTATGGCTCAGCACGCAGAGGTAAAACATGCTCGTTTGAGTCGCTTTTGACGCTGAGAAATTTCAACTTGAAAATCTTGTGTATCGATGACTAACGTGTCTTTCGGGGTTTTTTTTTCCAAAAAGACGCTGGTTTTTCATAATAAGTGTGCAGGCAAAATCACCGTGATTCCTGGCAAAATCGAAGAAATCGAACTTCCAGAAAAGGTTGATGTCATTATTTCCGAACCCATGGGATATATGCTGTTTAACGAAAGGATGCTGGAAACCTATCTGCATGCAAAGAAGTGGTTGATTCCGAATGGTAATATCTGATCCACCAGTTGACACTTGTTTGATTTGTGATGAACGGCAAATATACCTTGTGAAATTTGCTTGCTTGCAGGAAAAATGTTTCCCACGCGAGGTGATCTTCACATTGTTCCATTTACGGATGATACGTTGTATATGGAGCAGTTTTCCAAGGCAAACTTTTGGTGAGTTTCCGTACCCTCTTAATGCTCCTAATTTCATTAAATAAAATTAAATTGGCATCGGACAATATCTATTCATTAAAGTTAATAACTCGCAGTCCATCGCAGCGATACTTTTAATGTATGGGGATATGTTTCAGGTACCAACAGTCGTTTCATGGGGTGGATCTCTCTAGCTTAAGGCAAGCTGCGATGAAAGAGTACTTCAGGCAGCCTGTTGTGGTCAGTAGTGTTCGGCGACTCCAATTATGCTAGAGCAACCGATTGCCTTGTATTTAAATTTACCATTTTATGTAGGACACGTTCGATATCCGAATTTGCATGGCAAAATCACAAAGGCACATTGTGGATTTCTTGGAGACCGACGAGACCGGGCTTCATCGAATAGCAATTCCCCTGGAATTTCACTTGCTTTCCTCCGGCACGGTCCATGGCTTAGCTTTCTGGTTTGATGTTGCATTTATCGGTTCCATGTAAGTTATCGTGGTTAAGCGGCGCATTATTCCGAGATCCGGGATTGCAGGTCTGATCGACTAACAAATTAAATTAAAATTTCCAGGCAGACCATTTGGTTATCCACTGCCCCCACCGAACCTCTCACCCATTGGTATCAGGTCCGCTGCCTTCTAGAAACGCCCATTTTCGTTAAGCAAGGGCAAGTTTTAACCGGCTCAGTTGTACTTAATGCGAACAAACGACAGAGTTACGACGTGGATATCGAGCTGTGCGTGGAAGGCACAGGCACGAAATCTTCCAACACGTTGGATTTGAAAAATCCGTACTTCAGGTATACCGGACAGGCTCCTCAACCTCCTCCTGGGCATAATAATACCTCACCCAGCGAGAATTATTGGAACCAGTTGGACTCTCAAATTACTCGACAAGGTAAGTGGTGCTCAACCGTGCGTATTTTATAGGCTTAATTTTTTTATGTATGGCAACAGCGATGCTGACAAAATTCTGCATAAAATTGTAAGTTAGTCAAGAAGACAATTCACCATAAGTTTTTTTTTATGAAGCAGTAAATGCTGTCAACGGCATTGTGATCAACGGTTTGGACGATCTGGCAATTCACCAACAACAGGGCAACTATGCGGGCCTTACGAACAATTCTGCGTACACTGCCAATGACAACATGGCCCAGCAACGAGCTGCACAAGCTAGAATCTCTGCCAGCATGTCTGCCACTTCTATTGGCGGAGGAATATCGCCTTCCCTCTTCACGCAGGTGAGGTGTTCCTTTTCCGATAGCTCGTCCGCTCCGTGATTCATCGGGTGGCGAATGGGTTTAATAACTGATTTGCTGTTTCAGCAACAACAGGCCATCGTTATGGGAAATACCTCCCATTACCCAGTCAGCAATAATTTTATGATCGGGGATTACGTTACGCCGGGGAACATCATGGTACCATCTCAAGGACTCCAATCGCCATTCAGACAGTGATGCTTTCGTCCAATTCGAGAGCGAATTAACGATAAAGGGAATTCACGGTAAGAACCGATACTGCGACGGCAGCCTTAAATTGCTTAATTTCGATAAGTGACGACTTAAGATTGTTTTCCCTTATTTTTTTATTTTATTTTGGGCTAATCAAGTATGCCGAAACACGGGTTTACATTCGACAATGTAGTTAATTAACTGGCCGTTGAGCGGGACTTTGGCAAGGACTTTTTTCACGCCCACTAACTTGATCGCCTTTGAATTCGATAGCATTGTCTTTGATCCATGTTGGGTCCAGATGCAATTGGAGCTGCGTGACAATTTTGTGGAGCTATTTATTAGTAACAAGAGCGGAAAATCGGTGCCCAGTTTGCTTTTGCAGTCACGCGTTTGCTGATACCAAATGCCAAATTGTTCCTTTTTTTCTCCTTTGATAAACTGCGAGTGCTAATAATTCCATTAATCTTCAATCCCAAATTGGATTTTTAAGTCTGTTTGAAAAGCCTCTCTCTCTAGGCCTGTTTTTTCCGTTGCCTTTATATTCCTAAGCTGGACGAATTTGCTCATTGTCCCCTTAATTAGCTTTCCCGCTATCTTGGTTTTTTTGGCAGATTTCAGTAAATAGTGTTGTTTTGTATCCCCACTTTTTTAATTTCCCCAATTCCACCCGCTCTTGCTCGATTGGAGCGTCGCGAACTTGACTTAAATTGGCAAAAGGTGAGTTGCATCAAATGGTGAGCGTTTATCAAGCGAAAACGATCATTTGATTTTAAATAACATGGATCAAATGCCACTGTTTGTAAAAATGGCTTTTTATTCCTGTATTCTATTTTCATCAGCCCAAATTTGCGGGTACACTTGACAGTGTTTGCAAACGCTGTGTGGCAGCTGGTCATTTTTTGCAATTTTAGAACTTGTTAATTGGAAGACCACACTTCCGAGATCGTGTTTCGATCTTCTATTTGCCGTCAGAAATGATTAAGTCTTGAAAATTAGCTGCATTTTTTAGGAAAGTCTGTGAATAAGATACACCTAATAGTAGGCAGTGTTGTTTTGAACGAAATCCCATTTACTGAATATTTGATTTTGTATTGGTCTTCCCAAGAATACAAACTTTTAATATAGTCGTTTAGCAAGTACTTTTAAAAATTCTCACGAAATTTGTTTATCGACGAAAGGCGAGAGCAAAGGTTGTCAAGAAGCCCAGGCACTAGAACTTATCTTTTTGCAGAGTTCTAGGAGTGAATCTATTGTAATTTTCAAATCCGTTCTTCCCTAGTCGCCGCTAAATCCAATTTGCCATTTGTTTCACGCAAACGTGGCTTCGGCCGGCTCATAATCCAGATGCAATCGTGCATTGGCAACCTAATGCATTATTTATAATCGAGATCCGCATATGCCCATTGTCTTTCACGTGGTACGCACAGATCATGCAGGCTAAAAACTCATCGGAACACTTAATTTTTGTCATAGCAAATGTCTCCTTAGGTATAATAACGACTATGCAATTTTGGCCTGCAACTTCTATTTATTTGCTATGTTACTGGCGTATCTAGGACCATTAACTCCGTAATACTACAGTGTGTTTAAAGCAGCTCAAGCAAAGTAATGTGCCGATAAGTGTTTGATCGAATATAGTGTCATTTCTACTTACAAGAAAAACTTGAGACAAATTTATGGTAATTTTCGCAAAAAAAAAAACAAAACTAATCCCACAATATTTTTATGAAAATAATTTATGTTGGCAAGAGTACGTTTGTCATTTCTGTTATAACGTTGTCAAGGTGCTATACTGAATTATTTTTTCCTGCTTTCATGGGGGGGTTCTATTTACAATTTTTGGAAAGTAAAGCTTAGTGCACACATGGCTCGATCATTTATATATTTAGAGAAATGCTATCCTTGATTTCCGCCTTGACAAGAAGGCCTACCTCATTTAGTTTTCTCCTATGACAGCACCGACTTTAGACAAAGGTTGCCAAAATGCTAACGTTTGGAACTGGATTATTTGTTAGTCGACGCTTTCATCTTCCTTTGACATTTCTTATCTGTTACCTCTCTCGGTCGCTCGTTGTTGCGTCGTGCGTGCCTCTTCATAAGAGACATTTGCTTGGACGTGACATTTTATTTTAAGCGTAGTTGTTTTTGACATCCATCCCCATTTTCATTGTGATTTCAATTAAGTGATGCTTATACAATTCACAATAAAAAAAAATTGAAAAATGGTTCTTTTATTGATATAATTTGTCATTGTATAATGGTAAAAATTTGTAAAAGTAGTCTCACGTGCTTGGAAAACCGGATTCATACCTTTAAACCGTAGTTAATGTCATCCACGCTGACGTTCAATCGCACCCTTTGAAAGATATCGTTCATGCCACACTCGAGAAGTAGCAGGCGACAGCTGCCTAGCCTGTAACAAATGGACATGGCTTCGGAAGCATTCGGCACACGAAGACCTGGAAGAATGAAAAAGAGGTAAGGATAAATGTCGCAATCATTGGTTAAAATCAAATTTTCATATTTTCCAGTTATCTTTGGCACTTGCCTTCGAATCGACATAGCGTCACATGCTGCTTAAAAATTTTAGAAAAAGTCGCTTCTTCCAAGCCGATCCGATGAAATTCGCTAACCACCGCTCGCAAAAACGTTTGCTCTTGGACGCTGGCATTTCTGAATAGGAATTAAAAAAGGGAAATATCAGCCAAAGTCCTATATGGTAATGGTTAACTACAGCCACTAATGGAATTCTAGTGCCTTACCTGATGGCTTCTATTTTTGGCAAACAAAACATTTCTTGGACTGCTCTATTCACTTCTGCGAGGCCTACCAGACTTGCTGTGGTTTTTGTCGGAGTTTGAGGCACCATTTCGGCCAATTCTGTCGCTCTTCGGCATATGTCCAACGCTCTCCTCGCATCCCCCGAGAGAGCGGCAACCTTGCGGGCAACTAGCTGAATACCATCTGCGTTGAACACGTTTCGATGCTGCATCCGGGCCGTGAGGATCTCCTGCAGTTGTTTGAAGTTATACGGCTGGAACGTCATTCGCGTTAAACCCTATAATACAAATCGCGGCAATCCGTTATCTGAATTTCTACCAAATTTCTTGAATTGGCCCGTGGTTTTCTCCAGCGAGTGCCACGGTACTTATTCGGTGGATGGTGGCTTACCACTCGACTTGCAATGCGGTTTTTCATCATTCTCTCCGGTAGATCCATCGTGTTGGCGATTGCCAAGACCACAAGACGAGAAAACGGCTTGTTGGGCCAGTCGAACAGATTGTACATGACGTCTTGCTTTCGTGTCCACAGCAGATCGAGCTGCAAGTGGGAGAAAAAGTGTTGTTAAATATTGGCGACACTCTTAAAAATGTTAGCAGGGCTATGAATGGGATGCTTACTTCATCCACCAACAAAACAACGGTCTCTCGATAGCCACCCTTTTTGCTGAAACGCGTTTCGAGAAGTTGGGCAGCTTGTGCCGTGGTCACCTTCTCCCCGGTTAAACTCTGTGCGAGAAGAAGCATTAATTAGGAACAGAAAAAAAAAAACAATCTGGTATTGTAAACCGACATATTTTACCTTATGAATTTGAACGAAAGCCTGATGCGGCTCCGTCATCTTCATCCCGTTGATGCCGACGAAAGCGAAACTGGGAATTTCGCCCGAACTGCTAGATTGCTGCAGGCAACGAATGGCCTCGTGAACGGTGGCAGTTTTCCCCGTGCCTGGCACGCCGGAAATGTACATGCATCTAGAATTGTTGAAAGATGGTCAGTTATTCGTTCTGATTACATAAACTTCAAATAACTTGTGCGACGAGACTCACCCGCCACTACCGTCCACGATTTTTCCTTCTACGAAGGAGTAGATTTCCGCGAACTCATCTTCCCGGCAGGGCAAGGCATCAGGGACGGCGGATACGTGTAGTTTGGCACGGATCTCCTCTAGAGGCGTCTGAGGTTCGCTACGACGATCTGATCTTTTTGGAAGTGAGGGAGTGATGCTTTGCAGGTTGGATCTACGTACCTAAATGGGAGGAAGCAAGTCTTAATTGGAGCATGCCGAAGAAATGAATTGCTTATTGAGCTCATTTAAAGACTTACCTTTGGCGTTTTTGACTGGACGTTGCTGCCAGAACGTTTACTGAGAGTTCGCCGGCTCTTTTTTCTTTTATTCACATCTTCGTCTTCTTCGTTCATGGATTCTTCGCTCGAGAACTCGCTACAAATTGTTTAAAGTACAAATTTACTACGCTTTTCTATCGCAAATGCCTTTGCTGTTACATAGGTGTGGTTTCGCCAGCGTTCTATCCGTAGTACATTTATGACTAGAACTAAAATTGTGCCTCGTAGAATTTTTTGGCAAAAAACTAACCTGGACAATATTTCTTCTTCATTATCACTGTCATCGTCATCGTCGCTTTCTTCCTCCTGCCATTTCTGACGTGCTTTCCGAGATGGGCGCATTTTAGAGCTGCTGACGAGACTACCTTTGCTGGGAATGCCGGTTTTTATCTTTGGCGTCTGGCGACGATTGGAGATGGATTTCTCCTGGGATGAACTTTCCTTGCCATTTATCACTGATACGGGCGTTTTAACGGGGTTCAAGTTAAGTTGCTTTCGGCTAACGAGGTCTTCATCGCACATCATAAGTCTTTTTTTCGCCTTTATTTTTGAAGCAGAAACGTTCAAACAACTGTCTGGGCCAGAGGCAGTTACACGTCTCTCGCTTCCACCATTGTGAACTGGCGTCTTCTGTCTATGCGACTCGAATTCGTACGGAGAGATTCTTTTAAGTTTCAAAGCCGACACTCGTTTCTCAGGAGAAGAAAAGTCCAGACGCTTTACCGGAAGGATCTTGGCAGGGGATTTTGAAGCATAGAAGTTTTTGATCGGACTCTCGGCCGGTTGCAAAGTTGTCAAAGTCACCGTGTCAGGGGTGTCTTCCGAAGGCATATCATTATGGATAATAGCGGGTAAGGGCCTTTTTCCCGGAGTTTTGGAAGCTTTAGCCTCTTTAATGGGCAACAAGCTCTTCCCGTCATATTTCCATCTCACCAAAAAACGCGGAATACCATTCGGTACACTGTTTTCTTCGGAGATGTTCGATAAATCGATGGCAGCCTCGACGATCTAAAGAAATAAGGTTCTACGGTGAAGTAGTAAATCGACTCCAAAGCATGCAGAAAAAAGGTAAAAAACATAAAATAAACTTGCCTCGCATTTCGAGATAATAGTTTCGGCGTCAATGTCCTTGTCGAAAGGCCTGTTATCCAGGACCAATTCTGGCAGAGTGGATGTTGGTGCATCCTTCATCGGTTTTAGGTGCTTGCTTTTAGTTAAGTCCTTCTTGTGAGAGTACCACGTGACTATGGCACGATGGGGGCAGTCAGATTCTTCGTCGTCTGTTTCAAAGAAATTGGGAGAAAAATAGCAATCGAGAATTTTCAAAATTAAACAAAACATAATACAACAATTTTAACTGCTATCTGTAAAGAATTTGATTTTAGTATACAATTTAAATACAGTAAGTGTTGTAATTACAGAATTAAATTACAATTTATTTGTAGAAAAGTATATAGCACTGCGATAAACAGTGTACATATTTATTATATAGTCATAATTAGTACTGTATATATTGACATATCATACGACTCCTTCATATATTATATAAACACATATTATGCAGTATAATAATGTATATAGTTATAACAATGATAAGAGGATACGTTATTAAAGAATTACGGAGTAGACCATTTTATTTACAACTTTGTGAAAGTTGTTATGGCTTGGTGTGCCCCAACAATTAAAGTTCTGAGACACCCTGTAAATGCTATACCTTACCATATAAATCCTCCACTCTTCCAACGAATTGTTTTTCCAAACTGGGTTGTCCATTCTCGACGAGGATGTAGTCGTTTAGCGCTATCGTCAGATCACCGTATTCAAATTTTCTATAAATTAAAAAAAACGAAATTTCAACCTGTTTTAGAACCACCAACAACACGAGTTTGTTTACGCTGGAGTCGCTGCACATTATCATAATGCACCGTGTACTTACTTATAAGTTATGTAGGCGCTAAATTTGTCCTTTGTCATTGGAGTTCGATTGATTCCTCTCCCAATCCATTGAAAATTCGCCGGCTCCATCGTTAATTAAATGAAATACTAACAAGCGAAGCACAAAGACGTTAACACGAGACGATGCCCGCCTTTTCTCAAACAGAACTATTAGCCGCTGAAACCACCAAAGCAGACTTAATAACGTCTTTGAAATAAGTTCACCTAGAAATGTTTTGATACAAATCACGTTAAAACTAGAGATTCAAAGTCATCTTATTTATTTTGTTATCGTTAAAACAGGGATGTCAACGATAGGTCTGAGCTTAGGATATTTAAAAGGCGGGACTTTAAAAGGACAAAGTACGGCGCTCCCTACAACAGACATTGGACATTGAGTGGCAGCACGTGGACCCACGCACGCACGTGGTTTTTAAAGTGGGACAGCTTTGGAGATTAGAAGGCCAGAGGTCATGTTTTGTCCAGTGTCGTGTCAAAGTATCGGTTTGTGTTTTTAGTATTCGCGTTTGTTTGGGTTCTTCTATTGTTCTCCAACGATATTCAACAAAGGTGTGTATTAAATAATACAGTATCAACATTGAATAATATGGTTGTTAGATAATATTGTCTATCGATCAAATTCAGTACCAACAACGGAATTTCCTAAATCCAAAGACAATGAAGTTAGAATATATATTTACTTATGGGGGTTTAAAATTTGTGTTATGCTTGAATTTTTTGCCTTCGTTGGAACATTTTTTTTTTCAAATTCTCTAGAAAATGTTTTAATTTTTAAAAAAAAACTATTGTGTTAATTTGTCTTAAGATGGGTCCTGAAATTCTTTGAATTTTTGAAGCAAATTTACAATAAAACCTGGTTATTATTAATAATGTAATCGGATGGAATGTGGTTATAACCACATTCCAATCTAGATTGGTCACTCGGTATATACTTGCAAATTTACCACCTACGTGAAGATTCTTTATGGAATTCATTTGGTACCTTCACGTACATGTACAAAGCATGCAGGTAGCTAAATAGCCTATGGCAGCTGGAATGTCATAGGTAAAGTGCGGCATTCCATTGGCGCTTAATTAGCTACAAGCGATCTATTTGACTGTTGAATTATTAGATTTAACACTTTAATCAGTACCACATCAGCGCCTAAAAGACTAATGATTTGAATCTGAGCTTCAATTATTCATTTATCAACTAATTTCAAATGACATTCAACATGTCTTGTTTTTAAATTTAACACGTAACGCAATACATTAACAATACTAAAAATGAACAAATCAGTTTTGCTGGACGGGAGTTTTATCTTTTTCTGTGCTTTCCTTGGGCATAATTCCTTTTAGCAACTTGTCCACGTCTTGGGCATTGGATAAATCGTAGTTCAGGAAAGTGGACACGATATCCGTATACCTGTGCATTGAAGAAAAATGGACAAATTGCAATCGTCTCAATGACTGGTGAAAACATTTAAAAGCACGTTAAACTGACTGTTGCCAGATTTTCTTTTCGTTATCTTCTCTGGGCGAAATTGACTGAAACTCGTTGATGCATCTGGTGACCTATTGAAGATGTCCATGTCAAAACAAGTTCAGGCAATAGTAAATACTTCAAATATTCTTTGAAGTTTTTGCAATTGCAGGTATTTGATTTAAGACAACTAATCGCTTCTTCAGGAGGACTTTTGATCCTTACTTGAATTCCCCTCTGGATGGTTTCCTCTGGAATGCCGGCCTTCCTGGCTACATTGGCCGCAAAACTGCACTCCGATTTACCCTCCATAAGACGGTACAGATAAGCCACGTCGCCACCATCTTGATTAATCTCCATCGTCTTTGATGCAATTTGGAAATAGTAATCAGCAATTAACATCATCCTGTCCATCCTAAAACCGTGGTCGTTGGGCGTGTCCTACCTGATAGGTCAGCTGGCTGCTTTCAGAAAGCCACTGTGTGGCACCGTGGATGTGGGTGCACGCGATCACGTGTGGACTGGCGTCGCCCTTGTCCAGCCAGAAGTTCAGGCATGAAGCCAGCAAGGCCATACCGTCCACCTGAAAAGAAAAGTTTCAGCCATCATCCAACTGCCACTTAGGTCATCGTCATAAGTCGTGGCCAGAGTTCTTACGACACTCGTCCCCTTGCCGAACTCGTCGATGACGACCAAGGACCGTTCGTTGGCACTCCGTGCAGCCAGGGCCATCTTTGAGAAAATGAGAAATTAGGACTGACTAAAGGTCACTTCGGGCCAGTGACCATGTAGTGGCGTCACCTGGTTCAAATCCAACATGAAGGTGGACAGGCCAACTGAAATGGAATCCAGGGTATGGATGCGACTGTAGATGCCATCGAATGTCCCGATTCTGGCTGACTCGGCTGGCACGAAGCTTCCGATGTGGGCCAAGAACACGATGAGGGCCACCTGAAGAGGTAACTTTGTTGATGATGTGATACATCTAGATTCCATATTGGATCATTGGAAAGGAGTCTACCGACCCACCTGCTTGAGGTAGACGCTTTTGCCACTGGCGTTGGGTCCCGTGATCAGCTTGACCTTTCCGTGCTGTTGACCGTCACTCCGCGTGCAATTGGCCACAAATGTGGGCACACACAATTCCTGAAGCGGATGTCTGGGATGAAAAATTGAATGTTGTCAAAACGAAACAGGATCTCTTCAATACTTCCGCATTTCGCCCAGTTTCGTCGTTTTATTTATAAAAAATGTGTAAATTCCGAAATTGTTTTCCACGGATATTGGATTTCACGTACACAATTTTGGCTACATATTAAGCTGGATCACAACCCTATCACTTTCAATGGGGGAAATTTTCAAACACAATCACAGCCAAACAAAAAGAGATTAAATAAAAATAAAAATTGTTTAAAATAGCTTGATCAATCAGCAATGGTATCACTTTTTTCGTTTTTCACTTTGAAATGGTAGATTTCTTTAAAATTTGCACATTCTGCCAGCATGAGAATGCAAATTAACGGACATTTTTCAAGCATGTTTATTAATTTTAAAAAATCTACCATTTCAAAATGAAAAACGAAAAAGTGATACCATTGCTGATTTATCAAGCTATTTTAAACAATTTTTATTTTTATTTTATCTCTTTTTGTTTGACTGTGATTGTGTTTTAAAATGTCCCCCAT
The DNA here is from genome assembly GCA_034698625.1 of Julus scanicus. Classification (NCBI taxonomy): domain Eukaryota; kingdom Metazoa; phylum Arthropoda; class Diplopoda; order Julida; family Julidae; genus Julus; species Julus scanicus. Next base: position 1,279 of record JAQGBW010000343.1, on the reverse strand, counting down.
TGAAAGTGATATGGTTGTGATTCACCTTCCTTTTCTTACCTTCCTTGCTCAATATGGATGATGCTGTCCAAGCTCATTTCTGGACGGACGTAATTAAATTCTTTGGCCACCACGGCCATGGTTATCAAACTGGATTAACGATAGAATCAAACATAAATCCAATGTTAGAAGCTCACGAGAACCTTTTATTTGTGCAATGTATACCAGTCTAATGTTGCCGAATATTTGTTGACATTCAATAGGAGATTGGTGTATTCCAGCACAGTGTTTTGCAACCTCAACATGATTTGTACCTCTTCGTCGATGATGTCGCTTTGGATATCACCCAATAGCTGATCCAGTTCTGATTAGATCGTGTTTAATTAGCGTCTTAATGAGCAATTAAGAATCAGTCTTGCATTTGTTTACCTCTGGTGTAGCTGCTTTTATAGTACACTGTATTATTCGATACAAACTAAAAGACCACAGATTGAAACAAGACGCTAATTAATTTTTCATAATTAAGGACAATTGGTAATTTGGGTTTTAATGCCAAGCTTACGATAAATTCGAGGTCGGGCATCTCATAGTTATTGCTTGTTTGCATGGTATCGGTCACGGGGATGGACAGCAGATAACCCAGCTACCAATTAAGAAAAACAAGATAATTACGCAAGTGGCATTACAATGGAAACTCACTTTCATCAGCCATCTTGTTTTCAATCTCCATTTTTTTTTTTGTTATGCTTTTTAACTAATTATTGAAAAATGGACGGTTTCTCCACGTTTTCAAGGTGGCAATTATAACGAGTTTTATCTAATTACGCCATAAGTAATTAACGTCAAGGACGCTAGGGCTTAGATACGCGAGCTAATTACATGGTATAGAAGTTTTTGTGTAGTTTTTCGAAAAACTCGCTTTTAAAATTTGCAAATTTATTCCTCCTTTTTAGCCATTGTTAAGGTTAAGACTATAGTTTCATTGCCAGGGCTTCGAGCGTTATCAGGTTTCAATTTTTCTTTTTTTTTAAATTCACGTTTCAATTCATTGCTTGACTTTTTAATTTGAATTTAACCTTAATTAAAAACCAAACTTGTTTCATCTTTTTCAAAACATTTCAGTTTAAGACATTTCGGCGAATATAAAAGTGCTTTATACGCGGTACCCTATTATTATACTGTACAATGAATATTTTATTTAAGCCATATCACGACAACACACATTACCATGATGTTACCCAAATAATCCTGCATGAGTACTCCTTCGGGTCAAAGTTCAACGACAATGACAATAGTGGGT
>JAQGBW010000342.1:0-46143 GCA_034698625.1 Julus scanicus | reverse complement strand
TCAAAGTACTTTTAACGCGTTTACATGGCTGACTCAATTGAAGCAAAGTACTTTTAAGTGCTCATGTAACCGCAGTATTTGACAATGAACAGAAAAACACTGGTACACATTCAGAGAAAATAAAAGAATAAAACAGTTACGTACCGTCTGATAGCATTTCACACTTGGATTAATAAAATCCAACCCTCGGTCCCCATTGCCGCTGAAGCAGTTCTGGATATTCTCCGTGAACTTGCGGTGGATATTTTTAATGGAGTAGACGCACATGGCAGAGTGGTCGGTGGGCCTGTTGAAGACGTCCATCTCGTCAGAGCTCTTGGCAAAGACGGCGAAAAGAGCCTCATCCTGGGCAGTGATGCCTAGGTCGTTAGCCAGCTCGGAACCAGGTTTGCCAACGTAGGCAGCCTGCACCAGGTTGTAATCCACGCCGTCCTTGGTTTTGCACTCGATGGGGATCTCAGTGTAGGAGTAGTAGTCCTTGTCGCGATGGCACAGCCGGATGAGTTTGGACACAAACGGCTGGGGCTTGTTGGTGTACTTTTTCTGCGTTGTCAGAAAGTAGGAAAAGCCTCGCGAGTGGAAGCCGAACACGTAAGTGATGGGGTAGCGTTCCCGCTCCAGGCTGTTCACCCACATTCGCGTGCCGGTGGTGACGGACACCGAGGAGATGGCGAACATGTTGTGTCCGTCCAGGCTGCGGCTGCTGACAGCCGGTACCTCATTGCTGTACGGTCCATTGCCGGTGTAGCTGACGCCCACGTAGAGCACGTGGGTCTCCGGTGGCGAGGGCGGCCCTGGGGCGATGAACGCCACCGTGGACGCCGTGGCGTTGTTGGCCACCACCGCCTCCTCGCTGGGCTTCATCTGGGCGTCCTCCACCGACAGGTTGCCCAGCTTTCGCAGCTTGCAGACCCCCTGGAGCACGCTGCCGCAGGCGATGAGTATTCCTTTAGTACTATCTATCACTAGGGCTTTGTTGACGTTGTCCGTAGGGCGTTTGACGGCCGTCGGACAGTCCCTGCTCACTGGGCACTCCGGACTGTCGTCTTCCGGTCCAGTGATATGCGTCGATTGGAGTTGTAGGGTGGAGGACAATTGATATAGCCGGTTCACAGCACCGATATATAGACGCCCAGTGTGGTCGTGCACTATTAAGTGATTAAAGCGTTCCGTATCGTTAGGGGTAAAACTATTGACTACTTCCGAGGCTTGGCTACCCATACAAAAAGTACAAAATCCCAAGGCAAAAAGAATTAGCTTCGTGGCACCAATGGTCCTCCAACTCCTACATCTCCAACTACGACTTCTGTACTCCTCCGCCGGCCGCACTTCTTCCGTCCTTCTCCGCCTCTTGCGTCCGGAATTCACCGTTCCGGCCAGCGACGACCGGCCGCTGTCGTCCCTCCCAGGGCCATCGTCACGCTGCCCCTTGTCCGAGTTAGGTGACCATGGCATGTTGAGATGTTTTGCGCGCTACTCCAACTGCAATTGACAACAAAAAAAAGTGGACGGTTAGTAACTGAATTTCCGGATGCTATGGCTGCTGTTCCAAATTGAAAAGAACCAAGGACAGCCACAAAGGGTACATTAGGGCCACGTGATCGAAGGGTAAAACAAAAGACTGCCAGCTTCTGAGATAAAATGACACAGGCCACGGGACCTTGCGCAATAATTTCTGGTCATAATATGTCAAGAAGCCTTTGTCGGGAGGCTAATTAAAAGCTGCCTATTTGCTGAGAGTTACAAAGGCCCAATTTAGCGCCTTATTATTCTGCTGTTGGCAAGCAACCAACGATGTTGCTCACCAGGCCTGACTATACATGCAGTACTAGCCTATTAGGAAGAAATTCGACAGTAATTGCCACTTCCATTTAGTGGCATCTCAAAAAAAAGGGGAGAATATGTACATTCAGTGACAGCAGTTATAACTGCTTTTTACAAATTTAATAAAGACTTATTTCGACATCGTCAACATTAACTGAGAAATGTCTACAGGTGTGCAAAACGATGATTGTCCAAATTGGAATTACATCAGGCACTTAAATATTAATTTCCAAAAAATTCATGCGAGGAAATATGCATCACATTCTTTCAGCATAAATCATGTGTTGTAGGGGAAGGAACAAATGCTAGGACCTTCATGGTATTCTACAATTTGTATATTGTCAAACTACATGTCTAGCAATCCTTAAGTCTACTAAACACAAGGCATTAATTAAATGACAAATTAATATAGATCTTAGTTCAGTGAACTAAGATTTTTAAGTTGCTAGGTCACGTACATCGACATTTAGCAATCCCAAAATAATAATAACGAAGATAAAAAAAGTGCTTTTAACTTGCTATGGAAACACAATAACTCAGAATTTGATTCAGAATTTTTATAATAATTAGATTTGAATTCTAGTTTTGAATACAATGTAATAAATGCATGCTGAATAGTAATACTGCTAAGCACTCCTTTGATCTTTGCCGATGCATTTGAGCTATTTGCATCATGTTTTCTTTTCTTAACTACACAATTTCTAAGATTATCGATTCACGAACACTTTGAAATCGTCTACATAAACAATTCTGTTCGTGCTAACAATAGGTTTAAAACTAATTTTCGCATAATTAGTTTAAACCATACGCAATTAATTTTTTGTTGAAGTTAATGTAAAATTTATATGCTGGCTTTACGAAATAAACATTTATTGAATGCATGGTACCAATCTTCCAAGTTTACAGGGCTCGAGATGGAAGAATACCATCAAAAAATCCATAACATGTAACCTGGGAACAACCTGCATTATTACTTATTAAACAACTTAAAAGGGACTATATGAAAACATTTTTTTGATAGATAGATCCATCAGTTCCATCATCAAACTAAAGAAATCAACAATCAACTTCTGAGAAATAACCTTATGTCACAAACAAAAGCAGCATTCTATATAAAGCTTATTGATTTACGAAAGACGGTTATAAATTACCCCAGGCATTTAATAATGACAATACGAGAGTTCAATTCAAGTAGGGCAAAGAGTGGGAACTAAAAAGCAAGCAAGATGATTAGTTATAATTTTGCTAGATGCACAGATTGGCAACATTGTTATATGCTCTATTCCAGTAACTAAACAGAGCATTGTCTTTCAGCATTCCTAATTTGTCTGCTTCCTGAACTCTGAATTTAATTCCTTTACTAAATTTCAACAGAAAGATGAACCTTTTAACAAACAGCACATTTTAAAATTCAAGAAATGCTGAAATCATCTTTACAGACAATATTGAGGAAAACTAGATTACTGAAACAAATGCAACTACCATATTTTATCAATTATAAAGCTAAGTATCGACCAAACAAAACATAAACATAAACATCAAACATACACAAAAACACTAAAACAATGTTTTCAGCATGTTTTTCCAAACATGTGTTGCAAATTGTGTCAAAAAAGACAACAAAAAAACAAGTGTACGCACCTATGACACATTTCGAGAAACAATGCGGAGCTGGGCATTTTCAAAATGAAAACCCCATGGTTCAATGCTCTACGTCATCAACTACGTCACGAAACATTTGAGAAACATTTTTTTCCTTTGAACCGGACCGCCTCTGGAGTGATTGCTACGAAACATCAAGAAACATCGAAATGTGGGGGGAAAACGGAGGTTTTCCACACATGTTGACAAACACTTCTGGACACATCAATGTTTGTGTGTATGCTTATGTTTCTCTAATGTTTCGTTTGGTGGATACCCACCTTAAGACGCCATCGATTGTTAGAAACATTATTTTCAGTGTAACCACCACCAACAAAAAAAAGCTTGGATTCTAAGAAGCAATTTCTTAGAATATCTTTTACAATTTATCTTTTCAATTTACCACCAGCCAACAGCAATAAGGAAACACATTAAATGTAAACAATATACTCATAAGGAAAGAAGGAACTTTCAGGTAGAATATATTAAAAAAAAAATATAGGAAATATTCAACTAACGAAAAATATAGATCTGGACGCCCAACTTGTTAACCACATGTATCCAGATTTGTTTTTCTGATCAGAAGTATAGGTGACAACGATGTTTCCAAGTAGCTGGATACATGTGTCCAGTGGTTATCACCTGGACTGTAAATGTCTACGAATTTACAACTCACCAAGCCAAAATCGTTGACAAGGTGATCAGCTTTATTTTGGAATCAACCATTGGAGACCATTGGGTGATGCGGCTTAGAAAAAATCCGCAGAAAATGACTCATTGGTTTTACGATATGATTCCGACGGATTATGCGCCATCAAAACCGTTCCTTATTTCTGGTCATCCAAATACTTTTAGAGTACTAACCTACATTAGTGACCACCGACCGTCATTTGCGGTCTCATCACATTACATGATATTCTTACAGCTAAACAAACATAACTTTTAAACCGGATCTCTTGTTTTATGCCGCCACTACAAATGGACCCACAGTAGATATGTTGGTGCTTTCACAGATGCCAAAATATCATTGGAGCATCACCGAGATTCCGCCGAGGCAAAATAAATAAAAAATGGAATCCGGGTCTATTCGCCATGTAGGCAATTCAGCATAATTCGCCTGCGTCACACATCCAGTGACTAAAAAAAACTGCTATCTACAAGCCCTATAGACGTAAAAAAATCCGAGCCGCCATATGCATTGTCCCAAATTTCTGGCATTTTGCCTATACCCAACAACATGCGACTACTGCAGGATCCCAAACAAGAATCTTTTATGGCTGATGCTTGTTTCGAAAACATTATTTAATACCGCAGTTTCACTTATGCTGCAATCAGTTAAGCATGAAAACTGTGGTACAAACGCAGCGGGGAGAAGAAAAAAAAACTGCAGCTTTTTTTTTCCATCCATGCCAAGAACAAATTTGAAGGGAGGAGAAAATTCCGCTCAATGAGTTAGCCAACGAGCTTGCAAAATATGGAAAATGTTTACTCGCAATATATTTCTATGGCGCAGTTCGAATGAGAACACCATGCAAATAAGTTTTATGCAAACGAGGTAAAAGTATAAAAAACGTAAAATAGCTAGTCTAATAAAAGCAACTATATGAATGGCTGAATGTGTACTCTTTACAATAAGCTCTTGCAAAATTTTCAATTTAGGAGGATAATACGCCATATTTATACAATGGGAAATTCCAGAAACACAGAATCAAAATAAAGATATCCATTACAGATATAAATACTGCAGTATGTTAATGCAATTTTCCACCCAACTACATAGACTTAAACCCGTATTCACACACAACCTACTCACCGGAAAACTGACTTAGTGACGTCAGCAAATAGGAAGAAAACAAGGGTACACTCCACACAAAACAGTTGTCTTTTGCAGTCTGCTACAGGACAACAACGGCGCTTTTGCGCCCATCGTCGTCATAACTTCTGTTGTCACACCCTAACCTATCTGGCAGCAGACGATATTCGGTTGTGTGTGTGTGAATACGGCATTAAGCCGTATTCACACACAACCTAGTGAACAGAGGACTGACTTTGTGACGTCAGCAACTAGGCATTCGACCTATATATTCACACTAAAAAAGAGCTGAAGTGCGCATACTCACACACTAACCTATATGTTAGCAGACGATATTCGGGTGTGTTCACAGATTTTTTGACATTTTACTTTTTCTTTAAAAATGAGTATAAACATTTGTAGGACTCAATAGAGAAATTCCACATATCTAATATGTATATATTATGCAAATATTTAGTTTGTAGAACTGGGGAAACAGTTTTGATATACGGTAGATGTATTATGGAATACACTTTAAATCATAGCATTACTAACTTGTATGTAACTTAGTTTCAGTATTTTAATGTTATGATTGCCTTTTTATATAAAAAATCATAGCATTACTAACTTGTATGTAACTTAGTTTCAGTATTTTAATGTTATGATTGCCTTTTTATATAAAACAATTCAAAAGGGTCCACTCAGCAATAATCTTAAATCCCACAACCCCACCAACTTTCAACATTATGCTAGTCAAGTCTCAAATACAGTAAATATCACAACTTACTCTGGCAGATGCCCTTGTGTATTGCTATGAATAATTAAGCTATTTTTTAACTGACCAAAGAACTTTATGCAAAGAAACGGACTGCATTATTGGATTGCATGTCCTTGTAGTGGCACCACCCAGTCTACTACTACTATACCAGATGACTACTAAACCAGTCTCAAAGCTGGACTATGATTAAATGTTACGTCACGTGATACTTGAGCTCACATACGTTCAATGAAGAAAAAATTCAGAAAATCCTTTTCCAGGAAAATGGAACAACAAATGCCGTCATAGTCTATCAATGAGGTATTTCAGGCACTGCACTCACTACAGTTAAAGTGGGCAAAGCAAAGGCGCAATTGTAAGCTGGAAATAAAATAGTTTAGACTGGAAAATCCAAACAACATTACCGGAATGGACGTTCCATTTTGATGTAATAACAAATACTTCAGCCTCTGTAAAGGATTCGAAAGTCCACATCGCCATTCAAATTGGTTTGTGGTCCACGTTTCCATAGACCATCTAGATTGTCAATCACGCTCACAGTTTTGCTGAATGGAACCTTATTGGAAGTAAAAGCGCGTCCGTTCACAGCAAAGCCACTCAAGCCCCTTCAAATGCCATGAGAATAAAATTGGACCCGAAACGATTTAAGAAATAAGACTAGTAAGGACAAAAGGGAACGTTAAGTTTGAAAGATGAGCCAAGAAGCCGTTTATGTCCTTTCCACAAAATCAGGGCATTGTCCGTCATCAACAAAAGTAGAAAAGAGGATGCGTTTAGTCCGTGGTGCTGACGGATCTGAGCATTTGCATAATTGCAGGAATCACGTGTCAAAGATTCTCATCACATCAGTGGGCACACAAGAGGCTACTTTGCATATTAGCTGTCTTTTATTCTACTGGTCAATATACAATGGCGCCTAAATAAACTTCACTGAACCGGACATGTGAGGAGCACGACATTAAAGAGGCTGAAATTCCAAAACAAATACAGGAAAATGTTCAAAAACTTTAACAGTAGTCCATTTGACAACAGCCCTGAGGAGATTCTTGACCAACCAATTTCCAATTCTTGGAACCCTGTCAGTTTGAAAGTTATACAACGTTCTTAACTAGTCTTGACTTAAAGGAATGGTGAATCTAAGTGGATAGAAAACTTTAAGACCTCAACGATTTTAGAATTTATTTTTCTTAACCAATGGAGGAAGGTACAATATCTGTCATAATTGCAGGAATCACGTGTCAAAGATTCTCATCACATCAGTGGGCACAGAAGAGGCCCACTTTGCATATTCGCTGTCTTTTATTCTACTGGTCAATATACAATGGCGCCTAAATAAACTTCACTGAACCGGACATGTGAGGAGCACGACATTAAAGAGGCTGAAATTCCAAAACAAATACAGGAAAATGTTCAAAAACTTTAACAGTAGTCCATTTGACAACATCCCTGAGGAAATTCTTGACCATCCAATTTCCAATTCTTGGACTCCTTTCAGTTTGAAAGTTATACAACGTTTTCAACTAGTCTTGACTTAAAGGAATGGTGAATTTAAGTGGATAGAAAACTTTAAGACCTCAACGATTTTAGAATTTATTTTTCTTAACCAATGGAGGAAGGTACAATATATGTCATACATAGAATTTTTCCTGGCAATTTGCCTTGTCCCAAGCGCTCCAGACTGCGTGTGGGTTGTGCTAACCAGTAACCTCGTTTCCAGACATTTTCAGCATACCGTCTTGGAAAAAATCAATTCAGAAAATCGTGAGCACTTTCTGCACTTGCTCTACAAAACATGACGCAGGACTAAAAACATTTGGGGTGGTAATCTGTTCTCATGGCATGAGGAATCTTACCGTTTATGCATTAAGAACCACGAGGAATGGTGCAAAAGCAGTAAAGCATACTCTTGCAACGTCAGCTTTTTGAAAACCATTTGTAAATGTATACGTATACGTACGCCATTATGATCATGGACTAAATGAATAAAACTGAAATGATTCAAATTCTCAAGCCTTCGCACTTCCAATTCCTTTACCTTTATTCCCCGTGCTGGTATGTGTTTGGTTTGTTTCCTCATTTCAGCAATTTGCTAATGAGAAAGGCGATGTTTGCAATTACCAAATTACATTGTCAAGAGCAAACAAAAGTGGTTGTAATAGACGACCACATTTCTCATCGTCTTCAATAATGTGGTCTGGAACGAAATCACCACTTGCAAAAGTATTACTGGACAATATAGGCATCAGAGCGTTTTTCGGACTTAAAGACTGTTTCAAAACGTTCTGTTATGCATGTAATGCCTAGCTATAGTGCAGACCAAAGCAAACACGATACAGAAACTGAGTTTCTGCAAACCAGTTTGTAGAATCGTGGTTTCTCAAACATGTTTCGATAAACAAGTTTGTCCAAATCCACATCAAAAAGCAATTGGAAACTGAGAAAATGTTTGCTGTTTATGGTGCTCCTACCAAGGCCTGTAATACATTGACCAAACATTGGCGTCTGCTCTAGAAAGTACGTGGGTTAATGGGCTTGGTAGGAGCGCCATGAACAGCAAACTTTACTTTCGTTGATTGCTTTGAACCTTTGGACAAACTTTTATCGTAAACATGTTTCCGAAACCCTGTTTCTGCTTCGTGTTTGCTCTAAGTGTGTACTAGACAGGCTTTCAAGGTTTTTCAAGGAACACGTTTAGAAAAATGAGTAAGTTTTGGTAGCAGAATTGGTAAAGGCATTGGTTGACAGAACTTGGTAGAAGCGCCATGAACAGCAAACATTATTTCTCCTGATTCCTTTGAACAAAAATCCGATGGGCAAACTTTTATCGCAAACATGTTTCCGAAACACTGTTTCTGTTTCGTGTTTGCTCTGGTGTGTGCTAGACAGGCTTTCAAGGTTTTTTTAAGGAACATGTTTAGAAAATTGAATAAGTCTTGGTAGCAGAATTGGTAGAGGCATAAATTGGTTGACAGAGCTTGGTAGGAGCGCCATGAACAACAAACATTATTTCCCTTGATTCCTTTGAACAAAAATCCGATGGGCAAACTTTTATCGTAAACATGTTTCCGGTTCGTGTTTTCTCTGGTGTGTACTAGACAGGCTTTCAAGGTTTTACAAGGACCGTGTCTAGTAAAATGGGTAAGTTTTGGTAGCAGAATTAAGTAATGTGAACTAAGATCATCCTTCGAAAAAGTAAAAACGAAAAATCTCCACACATGTGCAATTTCTCCAGCAGAGTGACGTGCAAAGCATAAAGACAATAGCAGTTTCTTGATGACTAATGGCCGAGATGTTCGACCTCGTTTAAACAGAATCAACGCTTTTACACACAGGTCATGGGTTCAGTGCTAATGCTTACATGCCCCCAGTGTCAGCGTCGATATCAACAATTTGATCATGTCAAGAACGAGCAGGAAATTAAGTTTAATAATCGATGCACATGCCATTTGTTACCAGGCTTTCTCTTTCGCCTCAACGGCCGCGAAATGGGCTTTTCGTGGCCTCCGAAAGACAAGATAAAGTGCAGATGTCACTGGTGGGCAAAATTTCCATTTGGGAATCACGACGGTCAGGACACATAGGGTTTGATAGATCCATCGGACATATTAGGCGAACCAACAATTCGTGAACTTAACAGCGACCTTCCTATGTACTACTCATGTTACTGACACTAATGGAGTTTTTTTGGGTTTGATTAACTGGCTATGTTAATTGAAGAGGAGCATTATGCAAGTCGACTACACAATTGTACCACCAAAAGACCCCACTGGATAATTGAAAGCCAACAATATTGGTTTGAAACAAACTGCCCACGAAGACTCATCCGATACACAGAAACGAAATTTACCCCAAGTGTCCCAGTGCATTTTCTGGAGAAAAATCAAGCATATTTCTAGGACAGGGTTGCCAGTTTTTTACAGATTGGTCTTGCCTGACTTTACCTGATCATAATGGCAATTTTTCCTGACTTTAAAAAATATTTTTCCTGACCATATTTCAATAACTCGACAAAATTTTAATTATTTTTAAAAATGTACAAAGGCTAACACAATTTTTGTTTCAAATACACAATTCAATTGTTACACAGGAGAAATTTGATCTAGTATACGATTACACTCCCCAACAGCTACATTAGATTCAAGATTTTAAAAATAAATAAAGTCAATAATATAAAGCCTTATTTTTTTCCTGACCAAATTGCTAATTTGCCTGAGTTTTCTAGCAAAAAGGCTTTTTTTCCTGACTTTGCCTGACGTTATTTTTCTTGCCTGACTTTTCCTGACTTTGCAGAAACTGGCAATTAACCCTGTAGGATTGTCAGGCTCAGCACTTTACGTTTTCAAGGACTCCTCCCACGACCAATTAGGACAGTATTTTTCCAAAAGAGTGACAATTTTTTCAAACAAACACAACCCGAATTTCCAAGATTTTCAAGGCTGCTAGACACCCTGTTGTAGCATTATCGTAATCAAATCCAATGAAATTATGGAAAAACAAAAGTGGACAACAAAATTCTACCAGCTTAAATATCTAAACTTCAAGAAAATCGATTACAACTTGGTACATCACAACTCAACAAACGTTGAGATAAGTATAATGAATCTTTTGCAAAGTTATTCCAACAGTGTAAAACACAGTTTACACAAAAATATGGTGAATGAGACGACAGAACAGAGTGGTGGAATGAAATTCCCTCGCCAATAACAACTGTTATGAACCGTATACAAAATGCACAAGTATCCATACACTGTGTGTGTACAAAACTCCCAAGAATCCCGACAGACAAATTGTTTTCCCAAAGATTCATGTCTTATACTTATGGGAAACGCTTGGAAATGTCCGCCTGATTTTAAGCTTTTGTTTTTCGTGCTTTAAGATCATGTTTTTTTGTTGCTGTCCTAACCGTATATTATGATTTCGACGAAACGACTAACCACCCTTGAAAAAAGGAGAAAGAAAAAAAATGGTGAATTTCCTGAGAAAATATGAAACAAAGCTATAGGGTAATAAATTTTACTTTGTACTGGAGGAAGAATGCAGACTGCTTCGGCGTTGACAGCCTGTCTACGTAGCATTTTGGATCTTTATGCAAACAAATTACCACGCATTGTAAATATGAATCTGTGACGAAATTGCGGGGATCGAAGGAAAGAAAAAAGAAATTTTTTTCTGCACTAACGTGAGAACAAACTTTCAACGCTTGCGAATGGCAACTAAAATCGTACCTGACATTTCGGAATTCTTCGAACCATTCTTACAAAAAAAAATGTAGGGGGAAAAAAGCTACGATTCTCATCATGTTGGACATGACACTACGAAGCACAAGGTACTCTAGTGAGAGGCGGCGATTTCATAAACGCGAAAACCGTGTAATGAGCATGGCGAGTCCAAACTTAAAATGCTAGTTCTAGCACACTAATGCGCCAAGGATTTTTTGTTGTATTTTTTTAAAGTTAGAAGGGATGGGGATGTGAGGGTGCTAGTTCTTTAATCACCCAAGCATTGTTGCGTGTCATCTTCAGACCAATTAAAAGCACGTAGTCTGGCCAGTGGTTGAAATTTTAAAAAATATATATAGTATATAACAGGCTTGTATATTTAAGTTTTGAAAGTAGGATGAACACCAGCAAATCTACTTCAGTGACTATAACAAGGTATCACTGCCATAACCTGAATCCTAAATAAGTATACTAATGTCTTCATTCAATTTGGCGATCATCATATGCACAGTACATTTTGTACCTGGATTATAATAAACCTGGTGTAAAGGTACTTGTCCCCTGGGCAGACTGGTTTTTAAAATATTGATTGTCATAGAATTTTTAGAAACAAAATAAATTCTGCAAGTGCAAAAAGGTGCGCTTAAAAGTTTTTGAGAGATAAATGCGTGAAAACAAAACATCAAAAACCACTGAAACATAATTTTGATAACGGTTTATTGCTGATCTTTACACCAAACAAAATTCAGTGAGAACTACTAAGTGCATATGCTTATTGGGACTCAGCCCACCTGGCATCTGGGATAATTTTTTTGTAATTTATAATAAGTGTGAAGAGAGGCCCGAATTTTAGAACTATCATATGTTATTTGCCTGGAAACAACCGTAGAAGCATTGAGACAAACTTATTGCTTAGGAAAGTAAGCAGCTTGTAGATTTTCAACTGTAAACCACCACTACATCTGTCTTCTGATAAACCCATTAGGATCAAAATTGGGTACAACTTACAAGCATTACTTTTGTTAACACCGATTGAAACGGTATTAACAGAAAACGCTATTACAGTTCAGTAAAAATGTGAATGATCATTATTAAAATGCTCATATTTAACAAGCTTGCCAGGTGTTTACACAGTTCATGGGGGTTTCAACTAAATTTACTCAACCAAAATGGTACAACTGAAGGATTTACAACTATGAAATGTTCAACTAAACAGATTTACAACTATGAAATGTTCAACTAAACAGATTTTCAACCAGATTTATTAAACTAAACATCAAACAGGTGGTTTTTATACTTCTGAGTTAGGTTAGTTAACATTTTTTAGTTGTAAATATCAATTTATAAAAATGTAGGTGTAAATCATAAGTTGAACCAAATTTAGGTAATTTTTTTTTAGTTGTAAAACTTAAGTGGATTTTTTTTGTTGAAGAAATTTAGTTGACTCCCATATGTATACTTGTTGCACGAAGATCCAGAGGTAAATATACTATGAAAGCCCTATTAGAAAAAATGCCTGTTTGATACGCACATTTTAATTGGTTTGAAAATGGTCGCCATCGGTGTCATATTAAACGCTGCAAGTCCCAACAATGGCATTCCCCACACTTTCAAACTTCATTAGCCAACGTTTTTACGAGGTAAAACAATGCGTGTTTTACAAAATCGATAGCACATCGGGATACCGCCGTCATGTTGGATAAAGAAGAGAAAAAAAGCATTTTTCCACCGATGAAAATTCTGCTTTATGCCTACAGAAGAAAAACATCCGAAAAATTCCGCAATTTGATGAACTAAATTTGGATTATACGTCGTTCTGCGGTGGAGTCCTTGCCTATGGGCCACGCACTAAACAGTGTATCCAAATCGATAAACAAACGGGTGCGGGGGGTGGGAAAAGAAAAGTATATCCTCGAAACCCAGCACGTCACCACTCACAACGATAAGCACGTAGGGGGGTCTATCTTAAAAATGCCCGTAGACATTTTTGATTTGAACGGGAATCCTGCGTACAAGATTGGATCCAAAAACGCCACTGGCAGAGCTCGGCTTTCAAGAAAAGCTGCAAGTCTTAAAGGGGAAGAACAATGTTTTTGAAAGTTTGACGCGCATGCAGTAATAATGGAACATTAGTGAGTGTAATAAGATTTTAATCATTTCGTCGTCTTGTATGGCTGATGCAACGCGGGAGCGCTCGGGTGCCATTTGCGCAATTTAATGGCCAATTATTAAAACAATGAAGAAAACAAAAAGACACGTCTGGCGCGCATACTTCAGTGTAAACAATTTGGAAAATTAATAATTATTCGAATTATCTAATTATCGTCGCAAAAATAATGGTGGCGAACTTAAAAGTGCGTGACGATGATGCTGCAGCAGCCTCGGCGCAACAACGGCACCAAAATCGCGTTAGCAAATTGCAGTCAATTAAAAATGAACGCGCGAGCTCTATAGGTCAAAACACTGCCGTGTTTCTACAGTATTTGGAAGGCGCCTTTAAGCAAAACGTGTCGCTTAGCAGTTGCTGACAAACAGCCTCTGCAGAAGGACAGGGCTGTCGCAACGCTCGCAGCACCACGATCCTCACCAGAACACAGTGTTCGAATCGAAAATTGGTACAAAGTGCACTTGCCCTACTAGCCATGTTTCTGTATCGGTTATGCCCTTTGTCGGCGTCACTTTTAATGTATATACGAGCAGGTGCACATTCTTTATGATATTAATATGCATGCAGGTTTGGACTATATTTTACCTATATATATACATGGGTGTTTTTGAACTCATGGTACAAACTCAAACTGGTGTTAGAGTGAACTATGGTAAACATTTTTCATCTAACAACCTAGGGTCTAAAAGTGACTCCTAAAGAGTTACAAGGAATACACACTACAGAGTTAAATGACATTTATCAGTAAATGACCTTTACCTTTCAGACGCCTTTATCTTTGGGTGGACACACTGCATCTGTAAAATGACCTTTAGTGTATTGCATTATGGGATGGCGGTTCCCACAATGCAACTGAACTATATGCCCTATACGGGGGCAGTGTGACCACTGAAGTTAAAGGAGTTCAGCCTTTACGCTAAATGAGTTTTAAAGGAGCTTTGACCTCCTTTAGCTAAATGAGGATGAACACACTATGAAGTTACCAGCCATTTTGGGACTTAAATGTATTCTCATAGTGTGTCCGTAGTATAATGTTAGCAAGACTGGTACACGAATTAAGGGTTTACTTCCAAAGTGTAAGCCGGGTCTCCACCAAGACGTCCAAGTATGTATAAACACGTTTTTACAAACATTTGCAAAAAGTTTGCCCTCTTGGTTTGTTTCAGCCGCCATTTTTTAAATATATGTAAATATCAAAATTGTACAGCTATTAAATACATTTAATAGGTGCACAATTTTAATATTTACATATATGTATTTACAAAATGGCGGCTGAAACAAACCCGGAGAGCAAACTTTTTGCATATGTTTGTAAAAACGTGTTTACATGTACATGTACGTCTTGGCGGAGAGCCGGCTATACAGTAAATGCTCAAACGTTGCACCATGCCATGTAATACACGCATCACATCGTCGAAGCACTGATTGTCGCACTTGTTCAAAGATGCCTGGCATGTCATTGACATTTCCAGCAGCAACCGCAATTCTGGCCACAAGATCTTTTGAGTCGACAGGTGTTTCATACACTTAGGCCTTTAGGTGTCCCCATAGGAAGAAATCCAGGCATAAATGAAATGCATTTCAGCCAGCTCTTGATGTGTGTATGCTTCCATTTTCATGCCACAATGCAATTAACCCATTAAATTTGCCATGTACTACATATCATAAACATTTGGCGTTGTAACTCTTTAGTCATCTTCGAACCCAAGGTTCTTTGGTGAAAAATGTTTACCATGGTTCACTCTAACACCAGTTTAAGTTTGTACCATATATATATATATACACACACAACATAGCTTTTTCAGTATTAGGAGGAAGTATGTAAATTCAGCAGTGCTACGTTACGGAAGTGTAGTGGCTAACTGTTACCACAAGCGGCGTACAACGGAAGAGTACCGGCTAACGGTACTTCCGCCGTTAAACGGAAGTATACCGGTAACCTACTGCGGCGTGTAACGGAAGTATAATGGTTATCGGCCGCGGCTTACGCGACGATGTGACGGTTTACATGAACTTTTCATAACACGGTTAACAAATATGCAGCTGTGTCACTCGTTATTTTTCAACTAACGGATAAAAAATGGTGAAAAATGGTCTTTTGGAAATCCACAAGTTTCTTCTTTCAATTGTTAACTTCTTCTTTTTATACAAATAAATAGACTGAATAAAATAACCTGCTCCATTATGAAAAATGCTAATATTTTTAATTCACAATTAGAATATGCACGCTGAATCACCTACTATACGCCTTGTGTTAGTCAGGCTGTGTGTAGTCACTCAAACAAACGTATATGTAGTAGTAGCAATAAAACTTTCAACACAACTTTCTTTTTTCTCACGTTCAGACCTCTGGAAAGACCCTCATAGTTCTGCATTCACGGAGTTAAACAACGCTGTGGCCACGAGGATCGTTCCGAAAGATCGGAAAGGCGAAATTTTGTATACTACAATTGCGGGAAATGTTGCGTTTGTATGTATACCTTTATCCCCAAGGGAATGCAGAACTTGGTCAATGTCTGACCGTCAAAATTGTGCCGTCGATGCCAACTTCAAATCTATAGAGAAAGGAAAATCGGGTATTTTTGTTTTTATTTTCTCCCCATTCTCTTCTTCATTTGGCGCAGACAGAAAACAAACGGCACTGATGTGATGGCCACGCAATGTAGCGTGTCTCTAGACTTATGATTTATGCATGCGATTTTGTATTTGTAATGCAAAATTAAGGTGCTAAGGAAGGGATTCCAGTTGCATCCAAGTGTTGCTGGCGCCTTGCATTCAGAATAAAAAAGCAAGGTAATTAAAACTGTAGAATAACCTAAGTATTTCTCCAGTCCTCAAGGAAGGAAAGGCAAGCGTAATTGAATATGCCTTTCCCATAACAATGCAAAACCTTTAACATCTGTGTCAAAACTGTAACATTTTTCGTGTAGGGACGGTAGTATCGGTCAAAATATCGAAATCAGTATCAAAATGAAGTTTTCGATACCGTCCAAAACATTAATTGGGAGAAAGTATCAATACTGACTGATACAAATAGTTTCAGATTTAATCCATTTCATGACGGAATGAATTTATTTAAGGCATTTTCTTTTAATAAAGTTAAGAAAAATTCCATGGAAAAAACCCCCAGTTTTTAGCAAAACCAAATCCGATACCAGAAAAAAATACATCGCATCACACGTATGTACTATGCATTAATGTTAGTTGAATGCAAAACGTATCTCTCTACAAAATACGTTTTACATTAACATTTCAATACTGAATGACATGATATAATTTTTCTATTAAATTTTTAATAAATTTGATATAACACTACGTACCAATTTAGTACACCTATGACTTTCAAACACATAACAGCAGACAAAAAACTGATGGCTTAATAAAAGCATTTCTCTGTTCAATTAGGAAATAAAACTATAGAAAAGCTAGAAACACTGCACATCACTTCACTACCCTTTCTGAATCCTTCCGAGAATTTCTATCGATACTCATGTAAATTTTACATAGAACTTACTCTCAATTTTACGTAGAACTTAGCGTAAAAAAAACGTAGAACCCAAACGTGGCAATTAAGTGCCTTTCACGAACAACTTTTCGCGGCTGGAATGGAATGGCATTCCCATAACATTCCAGCCTAGCTAAGACTGGAAGCCACAAGTTTCAAGGAACAAACAGAATCTATTTATTGGAATGAGAAACGTAGCTCAGAAAATTTCATAATGCTATTCCCGGAATCAAAAAGCACGGCACTTTTGAGCAACTCTTCTGATCTGTTTTAGTGCGGTTTCCAAAGCGCTCAACTGTGCGGGAATTGGTGGAGTGCCACATTACGGCAACGTGAGTTATTATCAGCGTTAGCAAAGTAATAAAAATTGTTAAACGTAGCACATTTACACGGTAGTAAGCAGCCAGGAACAAAAAATACGCGTAGGAATCGAGAAATAGAAAAGTGCGTGGAAAACAGCGCCGTAGCATAATATCGATTACTTAATTATGGCGGCGCACGTCCCAGTTAACGCTCGGCATAGGTCGGCGTCTACAAAGGTTCATCTCTAGCAGCTTCCACCTGTCATGCTAATATCTCTACAAAAGCTCGACATGTTCGAATGATGAAGAAGCTCCAGCTATATTTCCAAAAAAAAAAAAAACACCATTTGCACACTGCATGGATAAAATAAAAAATAAAGAAAATCGAAAAAAGTAAAAAAATAAAGTCTCTAGTAATACCGAGGGTATATAACGCGAATAATGCACCAAAGGTAGGGATGCGAACACAATCGTTTTTTGAGTAGAAAATAGGCGAAGAAAAGAATTGCCATCTGTTCCCAACACAAAACCTATGTCCACTTTCATAGTTTTGAATTTACAGAATAATAGAAAGATGGAAGATCGGTCGGTTGAAAAAAAGAAGAAAAAAAAGCATAACGCCGAGCATATAAACCCACTGATTTTCTTTGCAATCTACCGTCAAGTTAATTCACATTTGAGTTGTCGGATGGAGGAGAAAAAAATATGAAAATTCACGTGTCGCTAATTCTGAACAACACCAGCTGATGAAATTAGCTAGCGTCGGTATTATGTTTACAGAAGAGCGCACCTTGATGACTGAAAACTATGAGAGGATTGTTCAAAAACAGCTGGAGCACCTGTTTGTTCGCGCTTAAAGCAGCGGAACCTGGCTTTTTTTTGTGTGTGTGTGGCTAGAATCACTACAAAAAGTGTTCTTGACCTAGCTCTCCATTCATTTCGAAGAACTGCAGACGATCACGGAAAAGAAAAAAAACCAAGTGTTTCTGAGCGCAACGTTTTCGCTTTAATTTTTAAAAAAAATGGAAGGCAATTCTAGCATGGAGTGCAATTGAGCGCTACTGGCCTTAATTTCGCAATTAGTGTCTCGAGTGCAATTTTAAGTTTTTAACTCCGCCAGGCTTAGGGCAATTTACCCGTCATTTGCAAACACAGCTAGGCCATCTGTTGAGTTAAATCAGTTACACCAGGAATTCTCAGTTTCTTTTTTTGTTTGTCTGGAACCTTTTAGACTTATAAATTATGCAGAGGCTTTGGCTTAAATGGTAAATATATGTTACGATATTGCCTAGCTTCGGCATTGTTAGATATGTAGATAGTTATATGGAAGGATGTTTAATTTAAATGATCTCCTATTTCTAAATGCACTGAGTTAGGCATTCACACACAACTTACTCACCAGAGAACTGACTTAGTGACGTCAGCAACCAGGCAGCAGAAATTAGGCTGAAAACAAGAGTACATGCCACACAGAACACGCATCTCTCGAACAGTAGCACGCGCATTTTTGCACGTGAACAACAGTGTTCAGGTCACTGACCTCTTAAAACAAAAAATTAATTCAACAACTAAGGTTTTAGAAAATCAATAAAAAAACAGTGGGTGATCGAATGAAGTAAGTAGAGTCAATTGTTGATATGGCCAGCCAAACAATTGGGTTAAACACAGATCACAAACCGTAACATTGGATCATGCGGAGCAAATGCACAATACATGTATATACATATTTTATATGTACATTTTAGGTATATTGTTCCACACCTACACGACGAATCAATTCATATCGAACAACTTGCACTACATGATTACAAACAACTTAATGATTTCCTATTAGCTTTTCAGAAGGCTGGGGGGCAAGATTTGGCGAAGATCCAGTTTTACTGATTTCATATGCCCCATCATATCTTCCTATCAACTAACAATTTAAGTATTAAAAAATGCTGTACTAGTCGACATTTAATTTTTTTCCACCTTGTCATATTATATTACTGATCAATTTTCTTTATCTCAAAGCGAGTTAAAATGATATCCTTATCTCACTAATTTTAAATACAGTATAAACAAAACCAAAGGCGCTTGATGTACAATATTTCCTTACACAAAACAGATGAACAGAGATAACCAGATACTACTAAGTAAAATGTAGCCTTCGTTAAAAATATCATTTGGATCTTTTCAAATGAAGCAATTCCAAACTTAACTCCTGCTGACACAAGGGTTGTGCTAGCAACGGACAAATTCCAGCACTCCTTGTGTTTGTCTATGTGTATGGCATGCGAGTCAAATTGAAATTAATGCCGTAATTAAATATTCCCATTGAATTTTAAACAATTAATAAGCATTTCTCAACCCACGCCATTCCAAAGTGAAGCAATGCACGGGTTTGAGTAGTGCAGGGCGGTGCAGTGCAGTGAAGGGAGGTATAGAGCTGGAAGCACAAGCTTGAGAACACTGTTTCACCCATATCTAAAGCTGCGTATCCACCAAACGAAACATTAGACACAAAAAAAATACACATAAAAACAATGATGTGTCCAGAAGTGTTTGTGAAACAATGTGTCGAAAAACTGCCATTTTCTGACACATTTCGTGTGTCCTGGCGATCGCTCAAGAGGCGGTCAAGGATCAAAGGAAATGTGCGACACATGTTTCGAAAAACATGCTGGAAACATTGTTAGTGTACGATTCTTTTGGTGGATACTAGCCTTAAGGGTGCGTTTCCACGTGAGATTAACTCTCGCGAGTTACTCGTCACATCTCGTATTCCACAAAATTCCCCAAACTTAGCTGTAAACATTAAAAAAATCTAAACATAAAGCCACGTCTCCACTGCACTGAACATTACACATTGAACATAAAACATGCAAACAACATACATATATTCAAGAGAAACAAACCAGAAACATTTGTATTTTTGAACATGTTAAGAATGCTGACCTGTCTCCATCAAAATGTTCAAGAATCCAAAAGTTAGAACAGAGAGGCAGGCCATGCAAAGACCATCATCAGGACGTTTTTTGCTACAATTTTGGCTTAGCTCTCGAGAGCTGTTCTCAGAATTAGAACAGAGAGGCAGGGCATGGCTCACGTATCCACTAGCGATATCATTTGAGAAAGACAGCTCTCGAACAGTAGCACGCGCATTTTTTCACGTGCTACATTGAGAACTGCTATCGAGAGTTTCTCTCACGTGGAAACGCACCTAAACGCGAACAACTATTAATAAAAAATCTCTCATGCGCCAATCAGTAACATTCCTGTTCCGCATGGAATTTACATAATTTCCGCTTTCGAAAACAAAATTAGCTTGATAATGTTGGAAATGCCATGCTAGAGCCCCATACGCCACCAGGGGGATGCTTGAGCCAGAATACGACGTATAAATGCAGCCCAATTAAACAATTCCGGCTCAACACCCCCTGGTGGTGCATGACATTCTCATCCTAGCAACACACATTACACAAGAATGGAGTTGATTGTAAATCACGATTTGACTGTCATGAATCCATGCTTACGATCAATGTCAATTTGCAAATATGGGAACCAGGAAGGCCTGCCTGGGCCTAAAAGCACGCCGGGCGCGTGGTCGATTTCAAGAACGAGCCATCCAATTAGCTTCAACACCAGCCTCATTATTCATCAATTATGCAAATATGCATAAGCCACATGCAAGAGCTCCTGCTCACTGACTAGCGCAGATGCATACAGCCGCAGATGTTAATTTATGGGAATTAAAAAAAGGGGTGAATCCAGTTAGTACTACTCGTCATGTACCCACGAGTCGAGACTAGTCTCAATTTGAACGTGGCCAACTAAAGGAAGTAGAAACCACTAGTTCTCCAAATTAATTACCCGAAAACTAAACACACGCAACCATCCTTAATTACCTGGCTTAAGCGAAGGTTCAGCGTTTCAATTTCTTTTGCCAATGTGAACATAAATGTAAATGTGGCTTCAACAAATTTCCAATGTACATGGGTATTATATGCCCTTAGCGTGCCATTTTTTACATTCCAACAAGCGTGAGATGGGAAGTAAGTAAAGGCATTACAATCAATAAACACGAAACAATGGCACTCATTCACCAGCGATGAGTGCACCATTGTGTTAAAACTAATTACAAATCGACGTGATGTAACACGTCATATAAAAAAAGTTGAATTTAATTAGTATTTGACTGAAATAGCAATCCATTAAACTAAACAATAAGTTGGTGTTAAATAATAAATGCTGGCACTGTGACTTCTTAAAATGCGTACATCAAATTAAAGTTTTAAAAGTCAGTGAAAAGGGAAATACACATCAGAAGAAATGTGCCCCCAGTACCAAATGTGTTTAAATGTTTAAAAGCTAGGGGAAATCGGGAATTGTGCCTAACTTTGTGTTAAGCTGAAAAATCCGTAAAAATGTAGACACCCTTAATTGTCATCCTAGACAACTTTCTAGACACCCTAATCACATCTACTGTAAAGATAAAGACGTCAACCAAGACGTACATGTATGTACGTATAGACAAGTATTTACACACATATGCAAAAAAGTTTGCCCTCCGAGTTTGTTTCAGCCGCCATTTTGTAAATTATAGCTGTGCAGTTTTGATATTTACATTTATTTAAAAAATGGCAGCTGAAACAAACCCGGAAGGCAAAATGTTTTGCATATGTAACGTTTGTAAAAACGTGTTTAAACGTACATGTATACGTCTTGGTGGAGACCCAGCTTTAGATAACTTTCTGGGTAATAGACTTGTTAATCCAAAACATTTTTTTTTTCAAAACAGCAAAACAACCACATTTTAGAAACGTTTTGTAAATACCACAGGTGTGACTGCCACAAGGTGTTTATCCAAGATAACATTAAGGAAACTGGATTTCCTAAATTCTAGCAGATGATCTGGCAGACGCAAATATTTATTATGCCATTTCACTAAGGCGTCGAGCAACAATTTTCACGCTAATCCCGACAAATTTGTTTAGGCTAAAAACATGTTTTTCATTTCCTCGCTCTACGGCAAAAGCCATGTCTGATACAACAGCCTGTTCAAACAACAAACTACATATACAGTCATCTGAAATCGTGCGCAACGCTTTGGAATTTTGTTGTTAAAATGACCTCAGCAGCTCCGCATGTTTTTATTATCAGAAAATCGGGTGACCGATAGCTTAGGTTAAAGTACATATTAAAGGAATTAAAAATAAATAGTCTTTTGAAGACATCATTGTAAAGTTATCTTGTTTTTAATGCTGATGCGTTCTCGCAAAATTATAATCAACATTTGTCAGTTATCCAATTTTTCTCCACCCATTTCAGAAAAACGTCATCAAGAGGAGGTGGGGTCTGTTGGTATGTGGACACCATGAGGACAGGGAAAAGGAACGTCCACTAATGATAGAATTTTTCAGTTTTTGAATTTTCTGTTGAATTGAGTTGTAAAGGTCAGTGAAAGGGGAAATGGACACCAGAAGAAATGTGTCCCCAGTCCAAAATGTAGGCTACTTGAATTTTTAAAATCTCGGTAAAGTCATGATTTATGCCTAACTTTGTGTTAATTACACACCATTTATATGCTGGAATTTCCCTTCGAGTTCAGAAAATTACCGTTAATCAGAAAAATCTGGAAAAATTTCTCGGAATTGGTTGCGAGGCGTGTTCTTAGAAATTTATAGGATGGGCCTTTATACGTTCCAAAAAAATTTCTGGACACCCTACGTTTCAAAATAAATTAAGGACTTCCATGAGAGCAGACCCCTCCATGAGAGGAGGGGGCCTGCTCTAAAATGGACACCATGTGGACAGGGTGTGGGGGCAATTTTTGAAGGAATTTCGGGGACGTCCTTTTTGAACGGCCCCCAACGTGCCTGAAGTGGGTGGTGCAAAACCTGGGCAACTTATTACTTACTTCCACCCAAAAAGAACATCCACATGACCTTTGCCCCTCAAGCTGAGTTTGATCAACGACTAGAAGTACTTCGGTGGGTAATTTTTGCCTGCTGCGCCACCATGGCAGCAGCACACACTATGCTATCCTGCCGTTCCCAATTGATTAGGCTGAACCTTGTTCTCTTCATGCTTAAAATATGCAAATTTATGTTCCCATTACCCACTACGAGGAGAAAAAAAAACATCACGGAAGAAGGAAAATTATACGCATGTCAGCATGCGCAACTTGGCTACAATTTCCCAGCGTGCAGAAATTCACCCAAAGAGATATTATTATCGCACATAAAACTCTATATACATGTACATACCATCCGCAGTGCAAGTGGGCCCTTTTAAATATGAATTCCCAGTATTGCGGGGGTCTGCAGGAGAGTCAAGTGGCTCGAACATGTACTCGGATTCGCCTAATTGGGTCATAACAGTTTAATGGGTTTCTCATGTGTGGCGTACAGCTTTTTACTGCACAAAAATGCATTCTACATTTACTTTATGATAACATATGCAGATGTTGACGAAGAGGGTCATTCCAAACGTGATGCGTGTTTGCTGGAACCCAGCTTGGACAATCAACAAATCGATGCAAATACGGCAGAGGGTTGGAAATCGATTTTAATGCTTTGACCTAATTTACACCAGGGCGCCATTGTCATGAGGACTGTCTTGCATGCCATGAAGCCACTGCACCATACCTTGATAGTGGAACAAGACGAAATTGTCATGATGACTGTCCTGCAAGCCATGTAGCCACAGCACCATTCCTAGATAGGAGAACAAGACGCCATTGCCATGAGGACTGTCTTGAATGCCATGTTGCCCCTACACCATTCCTAGTCAGGAACAAGACACCATTGTCATGAGGACTGTCTTGCATGCCATGTTGCCACTGCACCATTCCTAGACAGGAACAAGACGCCATTGTCATGAGGACTGTCTTGCATACCATGTAGCCACAGCACAATTCCTAGACAGGAACAACACGCCATTGTCATGAGGACTGTCTTGCATGCCATGTAGGCACTGCACCATTCCTAGATAGTGGAACAAGACGCCATTGTCATGATGACTGTCTTGTATGCCATGTTGCCCCTCAACATTCCTAGACAGGAACAAGACGCCATTGTCATGAGGTCTGTCTTGCATACCATGTAGCCACAGCACAATTCCTAGACAGGAACAACACGCCATTGCCATGATGACTGTCTTGCATGCTATGTAGCCAATGCACCATTCCTAGATAGGAGAACATGGCGCCAATGTCATGAGGACTGTCTTGCATGCTATGTAGATATTGCTCCATTCCTAGATACAACAAACTAATGAAAATCATTAAGAAAAGATTTAATGGAATGCCGACTTGAGACAGTAGTACACTGTCCATTTCTGACTTATTTTTATCACATGATATGCTATCCAAACATTCCATTTTTCAAAATATGAGTTTTGCTGAATAGCAGTGAATCATCAGACAACCAAACATAACCTTACATACTATGAGTCGAACCTTTATTTAGAGTTCATAACGATGGTTGACATGTTAGTTCAAATGGAAATTTTCCTCGTTTTCTTGGATGCGGGTGTATCAGTTTGGTTCTGGACAGCAGCCACATCCTGGTTCAAATCTCTAAAGTGTCTTTTAGCACTACCAGCAATAAAATTATGCAGTTGGGCCAAAAGAACGCTTCTTGTGGGAGCAGTAGGGGATAATAAACACAAGCTACTACAGTTTCCTACCATATTCAAATATATGTTAATGTTCCTCAATTAACTTATCTACTTTTGGCCAATTCCCAAACGAACGACCCTTTATGATTTAGCCGTCGTTTAAAAGGGGGTAGAGGTGCACATTTCCTTATTTTTAACGCAGGTCCCCGAGATTGTTAATATAAATAGTTTAAAATAAAAGCAAACCTGGTGTTAATTAATTAAAACTGGAGTTAACTACAAAGTTAATTAGAGCCCCTACATCTGGATGGCTATACGTTGATTGGATTTGAAGTATGGGATTGCTACGATTAGATTATTTCCAACAAACTAGCATCGAAATTAACAGATAAATTATTGTTGAATTGGATTACGAGCATTGAACTTCGGTATTCGGTGCAGCAAATGGGAACTAATGTATTAAATACGCAGATAGAAAATTGTCCAGCAATTAATCTCTTTATTGTCTCTGCAACACGATTGTTAATTTCGTTGACATCAAAGTTAGGGGCTCTAACTTTGTCGTCCTCTAATGCTGGTATTTTTGAGTTTTCGGATTTTCTGTATAACTGAGCTTTAAAGGTCAGTGAAAGGGAAAATGTGTTCCAGAAGAAATGTGTCGTAAGCCCCAAATGTACTTGAATTTTGAAAACCTCGGAAATTATGCCTAAATTTGTGCTAAACACCAATTTTATGCTGGAATTTCCTTCGAGGTCAGGAAGTTTCCGTTAAGGGGGATTACAACCCTATCCCTTTCAATGGGTGAAATTTGCAAACACACTCACAGCCAAACAAAAATCGGTTTATTAATTTTAAAAAAATCTACCATTACAAAGTGAAAAACGACAATCGAATGCACTTGCTGATTTTTCAAGCTATTTTAAATAATTTTTATTTTTATTTAATCTCTTTTTCTTTGGCTGTGAGTGTGTTTGCAAATTTTATCCATTGAAAGGGATAGGGTTGTAATCCACCTTAATCAGAAAAATCTGGGGATATTTTTCCTTAAATTGGTAGCGAGGTTGGTGCTTGGAAATTTATAGTATTGGCCATTGTACGAGTATGTTCCAAATAAAATTTCTGGGCACCTTACTTTTCAAAAAAAAAAAAAAATTAAGGAAAGGGGGAGGGTCGATTTTTGGAGGGATTTCGGGAACGTCCTTTTTTAACGGCCCCTTACGTGATGTAACTAACATTGGGTAGAAACATACAAAAATGCATATATACTAGAAAAATAAAGATTTTCCAAGAAACCTACTTACAAATTTCTAGAAGTTAAGTTCATCTATCGGTTCGGAAGCCATGCTTTCCAAGATGAAACCTAGCCTAGACAACGTATAATTCAAACTACTATCTAATCTTGCCAATAAACTTTGCCACACCTAGGCTCGTCGAAGGCCTACGCATCTAAAAAATCAACGCTGTTGGAAGATGAATCATAATCATGCAACCTGCAAATTTTAAGTGCACTTATCGTACAGTATACGCTGCACAAATCGCATGTCGCCAATGTGTACATTATATGTATAGCTTATTTTTTTGTAAAAAGATCTAAAAGAGCACGAGTTATTCAACTTCAGAGTAAATGACGAGGAAGTGCTCTTTACAAAAAGAACAAAAACTGTCAGATTTTCCTTTCCACGTTCGAGTTCAAAAGTAAGTCATGTTGTCACTAGACAGCTAATTACTGTATAAAGCGAAAGTTCAAGTTATCGTAAAAGAAAGATCAGAACGAGGAACGATCTTTTTAGCTAATTTCCAATGGATCTATAGAACTTCAAGACTGTACTGTCGAAACTGCTTGACTAACATGTCTGGTACATTCTGAGAAACAATAAGCAAATATGCTATTTGTAAAAATCCAATCGTGTGACTCAACAGTACAGACTCGTGTTGTCTATTACAACTAACATATACAGAACCTTGAATTTAAAAATAAACCTCCCACGAGGTCTATAAAGGTATAATAATGATGATGATGCATTCAAGAACGATTACACATTAACCAAAACTCAGAAATTCAAATTAAATGACATGGGAGTAAATTCCAGAATGAGGTTATTCTCAATGGTTTCACTAATAACATGCTATGCTGCAATGGACTGTATAGTTACTTAATGGCTTATGTAAACCATGAGGGCTACAAATCTCATCCAATTATTTAAAAAAAAAAGTAAATCCATCGAGTGTTCAGTGTACCCAAGTAATTAATAAGTACTTAAAAAATGTGTGAGCTCATGTAATCCAGTTTACCAGACTAAGGATGTTATACTCAATGCGACCAGAAAAATAACATTAAATAATCAGAGTATAAAAATATGCCTCAGTTGGCCCAAATGTCCTAAACAAGAGGTTTCCAACATGAGACTATTTACAATTCTAGGTTTCCTACACTTCCTTGCTTGACCATTACAAGCAAGAAATCCATTGTCCTCCACTCACCAAATCAGTTTTCAAGATTGAACACCACACTCTCCCTATAATAATCCAATTTCTGCGAAAAATCAACACAATCATGACAATGTTAATTTAATCTGGGATTAGCCAAGTGATTTCTAATGCCTTGTACAATCTCCAGACAGCTCTTACAACACTGGGTTAGGGGCAAATCAAGCTAACACAGAACATCAATAATGTGGATGAGACTCCCTCACACGAACATAATAAGATAATCAAACAATTCCATTTGACAAATGTAGATCCAAATTTGAAGAGATCTGAACATTTCTTTCAGAACCATGGCACTGGTCTTTGTAATTTCTTCTTTCTTTTTGTGATATTCCTTTTATGCCTTAAAACGGATACCGGATTGATAAAGAGCTTACCAAGTGGCACCACCACTTTGTTCGCCTAGAGTAGACACGAGTTTTCAGACTTCCTTTAGGCAGTGATGGTTTCTTGACCCTATATACAAAAGGCCTTCCACCATGCAACGATGTTATGTGCTCCAGTTTAATTGGTTCCACTTATCCCATTGCTGGTCGAACAAACAAGTAATTCATGATAATTGTGATTGCAATGAGAGACCGTCCAATCTACCACCTAGTTACAATCAGGAGCTTGATCATGTGATCTAAGACAAACTACGCCTTCATGAATGGGAATTCCGCCTGCTGGCATTTACTGTATCCAAGGACAAGTCCCACGCAAGCTATACTCAGGTAATGTGGAGACTTGTCCCACCCACCCACCATTTCATCATTATGTCAATGACGCCATGAAGTGAACTCTTTCAATTTTTTGAAAACTGATATGCCAGAAATATTAAACAGCACATTGCAGCTTGAACTCTCAAAACTAAGTATATTTAGGGTAATCTCTTAACAGACTTGCAAATATGAACCACCAAGAAGAAAACAAAATACCCATATAGACAGACATGAAATGCGGACAAGTTTAAGGTGATGTCCAACAGGAATAGCACCAAGATCCATCATCCTTGATGGATGCTTATTTAGATATTACATATTTGTTTTAGAAAGCCAATCAACCCATGAATGGCCTTGAGAAGCGGTCAACTACAGCATGATAAGCATTGTTAGCTGCTAAACATAGCTGTCAGCCATTTATTTGACCGTAAGGTATTCATGGTGTCCAGTAAAAAAGCTGAAAAAACTGAAAGCATATTTCAAGGATGCTGCGGCTAAATTTTTTATTTGCACAAATAATTATGTATTCGTCAAAAATCTGACGTTGGCTGAAAATTACAGCATATAATTATACTGGCATTTAAAAACAATTTCAAGCACATTCCCGAATTTTTTGAGGTTGCAAAAATCAAGCATATTTCTACATTTTCCTTATTTTCAAGGCTGCTGGACACCCTGGTATTATAGCATTCAAAACTAAAATAATGGTGATAAAGTAGCACAAATGCAAATATATTGTGCCGATCCATCATAACAAAAATTACAGTTTAAAGCCGGAATATATTACAAAACATTTGCTCTTGTGGATAGATTCCTATATAAAAAATAAATTTGCAGGTTTTTTCTCTTAAATGTAGAAAATTCTTCCTTTTAACACTGCTAATCTTGCTCTCAAATTCAGAAACGAACATAAGAATTTTTGTTTGCATTAAAAGTGAGATGTTTCTGCTCTAGAGATGTAATTTAGTACGATTATCAAGGTAAAAACGCCATTTTTCTGCAATTAAAGTGCAATTTGTTTAGGGAACATTTTTTTTTCCAACAACAAAAGTACGATTTTTCTTATGTAAAAGTGTACCTTTTTTCAAGTAACAACAAGGTAAAAACGAATTTTTTTTCTGAGGTAATTCTAAATATATGGTCAATATATAGTCTACTCCAAGATTCTGGACCCTATCTCCAATTGTGATGACATATACAATCTTGATTTCCCGAAACCTTAACAGGTAAATTGCAACTTGTCTGATGATAACTTAAAAAAATTTAGACACCTGCGAACAGGTAGTTCGCATAGGCAACAGAATACCAAATGTCATATATATAGGTGGGACAAAAAAAACCGTTCCTTTCTACAAATAAGCTTTGGAAAATAAGTTGAGAGAGACGTTCGGCTCATTGTCGAGTCTTCAGAGAGGATATGCCAAAGCCAGCAATATCCAGCACATATTCAAAATCCCAAAAGCACACGCAAAAAAATTGAATAAAAAAACCGCGCATCAATTCGCGTCTAACTAAATTGAACCAAACAAGTGCTTCACATCGAACACGTGGACAGGAATGTAAAATGAGATCGGACAAGCGTCGGTGTTAAAAAATAAAATAAAAAAAGACGCCGACACCCGACGTTCCCATGTGACCATGTCGCCCAATCTCTCCAAAAATATGTTGATTACTCGAACACGCCAAAATAAAACTCCAAATAACAGGGCGTTCTTTGAATCCGTCGAATAAACGTGTGTTCAAAGTTGTTCCTGCCGCAAATTAAAAGGGCACGTGAGGGGAAAGGAAGTGGGGGGGGACACTGGACAACAACATACAAGAACAACATTTACAATTCAGTCAGGTATGGCGACAACCAGGTATTCGGCATTCGAATCGCCACCTACGCCGACACGCGATCCCACGAGAGTAGACTGAATTGCAAATTCGAGAATTTACAGATAGTCAATATTTCATGGCGGACTCTCTCCCCCTTTCTTCGCATGGCTCGAGTCTCTGTGGATGTCATCCCTCCTAGTTGGCAATGGATTCATCTTGTTGGGAATTTCAATCAAATATGCGATTCTTTGGCATAAAACTGTTTCGCAGCGTGGAGTGGCTCAATCCTCCTCTTTTTTTTTGGTGCATTGACACGGCCAGCCAAACAAAAAGCGAGCCTGGTCGCCATGTTACCGGTTAATCCGGAGACGTCGTTGCCATTTTTGCAACGCATGACAAATTTCTTACATGTCGAGGTTGTTATCCCCAAAGCTTAAAGGGATATTAGCAATAAAACAATCCATGCTAGTTTGCATTTTTCTTGTTTTTCAATAAACACGAGCCTACAAATGCACGAGTACAAAATTAACAGGAATAATCGAGTAAAATTTGAAGGAAACATGCAGTAAACTGGATATACTACGCAATATATCTTTCAAATTTATCCAAAATATAGGAACTTTCCGTAATAATTGCCACTAGGGAGAAGATGTCCTCACATTTGAAGGTGGGTGGTCCAGAATCTTGGTGAAGACAATTTTGGATATATATTTCCCTTTTTTAGTGCTCTTTGAGTGTTAGTGTATTTGTTTATTTATCGGATCATATAACCTATGATTTTAGATTGAATGAATGAATAAAATAATAATAATAATAATAATAATAATAATAATATTTAGGATCGCCAGTATCATGCAGGCAGAGCCGAGAATTTGCCCAGGTGAAATCACATTTTTAATGCAGAAAAATTGCGATTTTACCTTAAAAATTGCATTTGAACCTTAGAAAAATCGCACTTTAAATGCAAAATATTTTGTCGATTCGGTTTGAAATTTGAAAATATTTTGGATTTGGGGAATCTATACCCAATATCCCAAATATACGTTCTTGAGAAATCAATTCAATTCAAGAACATAGTGTATGATGAACAAGGAAAATTTCAGTTTCGGAATTCCTTTTCAGCTTTAATACAAGAAAAATTCCTTTTAAATTTATCCCAAATTGAAGGAACTCCGTATATCACATCCCACACTTAACGTGGAAGTTATTGGCATTACAATATATAGCGATTATTCTAATAATTTTCCAAACGGGAGACCTAGGTACGATTCACGGGACAGCTATCTTACCATGTGATTTTCCATGATGTTTCCAAGCAAATGCAAAATTAAAATATTTCATGTACGGGGTTCCAAGGGCCCTACAAGTTTGAAGACCACTGACATAGATGACTAGTTGTAATTCTACACCATTAGATAAGACGCCAGTCCATGGTCATTTACATTTTTGTTTCACTACGATCCTACATATACAAGAGTGTTGCATCATGCAGTATATTCAATGAGCATGCTCGATGACTACATGTAATTCTACACCATTTGGATATTGGCAACCTCCCTTTGTTGTTGTTGTTACAGCAGCAGCACGTATTTATGGCAGCTGTTAAAATGCAACAAAATATGGATTTCCCCTGCTGTGAAAATAATATTTTGGAGGAATTCTTTAAAAAATTCCCTGCTTATGCTAAGTACTCGTTCACCACCCCTACAGCGCTCAAAAAAATCTATATAGATTGTCGACTAGCAATGCAAATAAGATTTAAACACATTCGGTACCAGCTGTTATGCTGTGAATCACTCAAAATTTGTTTCTAGAAGATGGTTGAGTTTGTAGTGTTTCATTATCCCGGCTTCAGATTACGTGGTGGTGGGGGATTTACATCCGCAGGACATCCCTACCCCGGGGATAATCACGTGATACTTGCACGACCCCACGCACGTGTACATTTGATAACCCATACTTGGGTAGGTTTATGGAGTACCTCCATCTGACACTATTTAAAAAACAATTCTAATTATTTACGATATTTTAAACTGCTTGAAAATAACTGTGGAAAACCACAGTCAAGACAGCTGGCCCGGGAATCGAGCCCAGGTCTCCAATTTGAAAAGCAGATATCATGACCGCCATCAAACCTAGGTTGGTCACTTAACGCCAATGATTTCCATGTTAAGGGTGGGATGTGTAAAGATCGGTATGCACCAGACGAAACATACACAGACACATAAAACACACAAGGCAAACATGAACTTGATGTAAATTCCTTGTATTAAAACTGAAATTGTAGGTTGTTCATCATTTCTAAATAGAGGACACAATACGAAAAATTCCTTCATTTTGGGTAAATCTGAAGGAAATTTCACGTACTATATTCAAGCTTAATCAACATTTCCTTTAAATGTTATTCGATTACTCCTGTAAAATTTACTGACTTTTTTTAACTATGTAAGTCGAAACAATAAAAGCTCTCCTAGCTGTCAGAACTTGACACAACACAGTTATGTCAGATTATTTGTCTACATCAAAAACAAAATTAAACCATTTAAAAAGTGCTGAATTCTGCATTTAAATTCAGAGGGCGCAATGTCAGAACAGACCGAGAAGCTCTTAATTAGTATGCACTGAGCAATGCAGCAATTACAAGTACATTTGGCTCACACATGCATACAATATGTGCCGCTACTTTAATGGCTGCATAAACAAGCCTATTAGCATCGCATGTGCCGATTGCATGCATAACGGTTATAAGTTTCAAAAGCGGCTATAAGCTACCAGTTGACAGCGTTACATGCAGTATAGGAAGCAAGACGCAAAAAAACTGCCATAATTCGCTCCATTTTTCGCAAAGTACTTAAATATGCACCGTGTTTCAATTTCCAGTTCAATCTAAATCAAGAGGAGATGGAGGGTGTTTTACAAGTGCCTTTCTGCAAAAGTGCCGAAAGTGTAACTTCATTACAGATTAGGTAATAAGGCTATGGCAAAACAGGGCTTATTTGCCTTTGACAAAAACATGCTTACTATATAGAGAAGAAGGACGTCGTATTATATGCCGACGATATACGAACCAGAAACAATAGAGCGTCTCATTAGGATTGATTGATTAGATATAAGTAAAGGCAATTTATCCATGAGACGTTCTTCACATATCAATGGCCCGAAATGCAGACGGAAGGAGGAAGGGATAAATAAACCGCCAATCCACTGGCCGCCATTAAGGGTACATGCATACTCACAACATTCAAGGTGAATTACAACTGCCGTCTTGCAATTTATCACTGCAAAATATTGCGAGATGTACAAGGACAAAGGAAAACCCAGAAATCAGAAACATGTTCTATGTCACTATGGGAAAAAGAGAACATAGTGGAGCTATTTTACGACGATGCTGACAGGTGGGATAATTTGTAACGAAAAGTCGTGAATTTTACATGAGATTCTGCATTTGGTATGTACATGGATATTTGCATATTTTGTATTTTGGCTTTTTGCTTCCTCCAAGAGGTTTCTTCCGTAAAGCAGTTTTGGTATGTACATTTTAGATATAAAGTTGCACGCACAGAAAGACTACATTTCCACTTGATCGTAATACTGGAATAACTGGAGCTAATACTTTAATAGCTTTCCTTAACCCTATTTATTAGAGATGATTGGACTATTACTACATAACTAAAGCGTACGCCACATCCAATATCAAATTGTTCCATAATCCAAAGTTTTACTAAGAATTTGTTGACATCAAAGTTGAAATTGAATTATTCCTATCTTGTCTAAAATTTAGACTTTACACATATAGTTGATTCTGATAAACTCGGTTCAATTTGCTTATTTGCATCACATTTATAGTACATGCTAGTTGTGGCAGATATCCCCACGTTCCATTGATAGGTACGCTGTAAAAATCCACGTAATTTCAACTAATTGTAATCTAGGTTGCTTCCTTTATGTACCAATATTTCTAATTATGTCAATAGTTCTGAAAGTTAAGAGAAACATAGATCACTGCAACATAAGAAGTTAAAAACCTCCAAAATTGTACATGATTAAAATTAACACATGTACCATATCCTTCAAAGATAAGATTAACTGATTTTTACCTAATGTGGCAAATAAAAATTGTCCCTGAACAGTACATGTTTTAAATTTAGCAGCTGGCAGATTGGGCACATTACTTAATTTACTGAAGTAATTATCGATCAATTCAAGCATGGAAAAACATTGCTGGTAGGTTATATTCCTCTTAGGAGCACGACTTGCCAGATAATCTCAGATACTTATGGATTTCTCAAGAAACTTGCATAAAATTTACGAGTTAGGTTTCTTGAATTTGTTCTGCTAAGGCAATAAAGCGTATAAAAATCGTTCCATTCCATTTAATAAAAGTTTTAGCTGATATATATATATATAGTTAGCTGAAAGTTTTATCGAAGAACAAAGACTATTTTTTTTTTTTTTTTTTTAAAGGAATTACTTCATATTAAATAAAAAAATCCCTGTATTCAAACAATATGAGGCGTATTCCAGCGTTGAACAAAAACTGTTCCCGTATACAATGCTGTACACATACAATGACTACATACACACAAGAGACAGAAATAAATATCCCAACAAAGCTCAAACAGTATAGTTCCTAAATTCCCATTTAACAAGACAGATTCAATTTCCTTGAGTTGAGGAGCAAATAAAGGGTAATTGAAAAAAAACAAAAAAATGGGTTTTTTGTAACACACAAACAGTGGAATTATTTTTAATAAAACAAATAAACTTATATAAATACATATGGCGTATTACGTTAGAACGTACGTCTGTCCGAAATTTATTTCGCCTTAAATGCCATACACAATACTGTATACACACATAGAAACTTTTTAATCTAGAAGTTGATAAAAATCACAGTCAAGTGTGCTGTGCGAACAAGATAATAAAAGAGCTCTCCACAAGGAGTTGCCTTTCCAAGAGAAAGAGAAAAGATAAATAGCCACTGTTTGCTTCAATGGATCCCATGTCTATACCATGTTCAGTAAATCTTGTCCCAGATATTATCAGTGCCTTATAATGTTGGGAGTGGGGTTTGGTGCACGGCGGCATTTTCAGTGACAATAGGTCTGTTTCCACTAGAGAAAGAGAGCGAAGGGACCGTTGTTCTAGCAACTTGTAAGCAAAAGAAAACTCAATATATATGCGTAATTTTTCATTGGGGAATTGGTTGCATATTGCACCTTGGAGAACAACGGATTCCAATAATTCTGTATTGGTCAGACAATGTCACGCTGAAAAAAGGCCAGATTTTCAACTAACTTTAGAAGCATACAGAGCTTATACCGTGATAGAAGCTTTAAAATTCACACAAGAGTTGGCAAGAACATGATTCCTATCGATGGTAAATTAAAGAAATAAATGCAACCAATATATTGCAATCATGACAAACAACTTGCTATATTCAGGTCTCCATTTCAAAGATGTTGGCAGAGAAAAACAATTCAAATATGGCAAACACGAGTTTTAAAATTGTTGTCCATTATTATGAAAATAGTGAATCAGTTTCAATTTTTGGAAGCAGAATATTTGTACTGAAATTTGTTCAAATGAACATGTCTATCTACTCAGGCCTGTATCCACTCTCAGAAATTGTATGACGATTGTGCTGGTCAATTCGACCCCATGTTTCACAACAAAAGAAGAACATAGTTCAAAATATCCTCAAACCAAAAGCCATATAAACGCTTCTGGCTGCCTTCTATGCAGTATAGTATATCGGTCCATCTACATCTAAATCGATAGGTACCCACTTTGATTAAATATATGACGATGCTGGCGATGTGCCATATTATTTGACGGGTATTGCCTGAACAGCGGACATGTTGAATACCAATGGATGGCAACCAATTAAATGTCAAATCACCACCCTAGAGCCTCTTGTAACATTTCACGAGAGATTTCAGTCGAAACAGCTTTTTTTTCCAATTTCCAGCTGCAAGTCTCGGTTTTTTTTTTTTCTTTAAAGAAATTAACAGTTTCTTTAGCCTTCTGGAAAATGCAATCAAGGCAGAATTAAATGTGAAGATGCCAAAAAAAAAAAAGAAAAAAAAAAAGAAGAATTTTAAGCACACCAGGCGATCACCCTAGTTTGGATGGTCGACCAATTTAACCTCAACCATTCTCGACATTGTAATCAGCGTGTTTGTACACTGTCGTGACGTTTGAACTTTTTTGAATTGAATCTATTGTTTGTTATTTGTGGTGCATGAATTCCGTGACGAAAATATAAAAAGGTCATTCCTTGGCCTGTCGACGGCTATCTTTATAAATTGAAAGTAATTTTAAAAAATTTGCAATAATCACACTTTTCATCGCCAAAGCCAACAAGCACAACACAGACAGACAGAAAAAAATGCTTCAAATTACTATCTAAGAGCGTATGAAATTGGTCCAGTGACTAGCTTCTAATTTCACCGCCCCATAAACGAAAATGGATTTTTGCATCTTAGCAATGGCAGCAGCAACCCCGGTTTGCATCAACCTTCTAATTTAATTTTGGTCGAAAGACAGATCCCGCCAATTCCAGGTTGATGCACCAGTAGATTACGTAATTCTTCGAGCCAAGTGTTCGTGAAAATAATTCGAATGGGGAATAGAAATATGTTTCGCATAAGCGCGTTTATCCAAGCCTGAATACATAACCATAGTTTTGCACCATCCCGTGTTAGTGTACTAGAAAGCGCACCATGCACGAGGATCGATAAAACTGTTCATCCTCTTCAAAGTCTCGTCAACGAGAAACTGAAAACTTCTCGTGCGTAAGAAATTATTCAAAATTAATCAATCAATGGTGCGTTTCTCATTAGAGGCTTTTCAGTCTGAAAAATCCGACCAACCTCACAGAGTGGGAACACAAATGGGCGAGGAAGCCAATAGTAATTGCTATGACAAAGTATGTCAGACTATATGAACTCGCGTCGCACCGTGAATTTTATTTAATTTCGCGCTCGCTGATTGGCAACATGATCAAAATCGAGCACGACAGTCCATCATATATACAGGCAAGTTTTCTTTCCCGAGTTACACAATACCCTCGATTGGTCGCACGCCATCGGAATTTTCTAGCAGCCACTTCAACATCTTGGCCTCAACTTGGAGTGTCTCGCACATCCTCAAAGTACATCAGTAGCACCTTCAAGACAACATTTGAATGTCCAAC
Organism: Julus scanicus; assembly: GCA_034698625.1. Taxonomy (NCBI): domain Eukaryota; kingdom Metazoa; phylum Arthropoda; class Diplopoda; order Julida; family Julidae; genus Julus; species Julus scanicus. Next base: position 9,109 of record JAQGBW010000342.1, on the reverse strand, counting down.
AACACAATATGGTCAAACTCGAGTCTCTCAAAACCCTTTTGCGCACGTTTAATTACTGAGCAACATCCTAAGGTTGCTAAAGACGTGACAACTTACTTCTTCCACTTCTCCAAGATAACAAACGCATGAAATTTGCATTTCACCACATGTGTTGAATGTATGTTCAATTGTGTAAAATTATCTATTCCCAATTTCACCATTTTTAAATTTACTAAGAATTTTAGTTTCTTGCTTTGGTCAATCAAGGCCAAAGTTTTGGCCAACATTCCCCCTTTCATTGAAATCTCGTGAGTGCGATCGAGTGTTTATTTTCATGCGCTAATGTCTTTTGCCTGGAAAGGGGTCAGTTTTTTGCCAATTAACGTTTTATTGTCCTGTGGCTGTAATGTGCTGGCCAATGGCGTTTTTCTTTGTACAGTTCGTTTTTTGGCTTCAAGGAATAAAGACCAAGTCTATCTACATTGGGACATTTTTGAAACTATAAATTTTACCAAAGTTTATTATAATAAGTTTTAGAAGTTAAGTGAATTTGGACACTCAACATGGGCATCGACAAGAGAACAAGAGAAAATCCTGCATCCAGAACATGATTTGGTCGGTTCCTCCAAAAAGCATTCTGGCACAACCGGACTCGTGTGCAATAAATACCCATGCCAATCATTGCATGGTTTTCAGGTTATTTGGTTGCCAGTTGATGGAAGCCATTTTAATGCCGGAGGGGAAAAAATCTAGGAAAACAACCAGAAATGATAACAAAATGTTAAAAGCATTGTTGGGTTCAGCTTCCTTTACCGTGTTCATGTGCACGACGCTCTCCAATTTCCTGGTTGCTAAGCCTGAAGTTCCAAATTGGGAACCCACCGCCTGGAAACATCTTCTTTAAGGCAGTTTTTTTTTTTCTGTTTCGCTGCCTGAGAGTAATCCACCACCCCCGCCATCCATGCGTGCCCATAGAAGCACGACATCGCAATTCACGGTGGGTTATGCGGAGCGATCGCCATGGTTTACAGTGTGCCAATTTAAGTGTCATTAACAAAGTTGATGAGGATCCATGTTGGCTGCTGTTTGCCCATCATTAGGAATGGGAATGGCGCTTCCACCAACTGAATGCCTGCCGTTGGCCATCAACAGAGCTAATAATGATGCCCTTCATAATGCTAGGCAGATAGGGCCTATAATTCTCCCCCTAAACCCGCTTGCATTTCGTCCGCAAAGTGAGACAGAGCGGCCAATTACAGTTCATTTCAGGCACCTCGTGTTGCTCAAGCATTCATTTAGCTCTGCATCGCTACACTATAGGGCATCAAAATGGCAAGCCATATCTCATCATTAGATCACCAAGATGGTGGCAATATGGCCATAAGGGCAGCAGAGGTGAACTCCAAACACTCGTAAAAATACAACTTCCTTGCAGACCTACCAAAAAAAAAAAGAAAAAGGGGCAAGAGCCGGGGATGAAGCCTCTTTAATAAAAGCTTTATCGTAAGTCAGGCGAGCTTTCATGAAACATTCACTTTAAATCGTTATGTTATTCGGCCCATTTCATATTCATTCGTAATTGGCAGCGCTGGCTGCGAGCAACAGATGGTACTGACAGAGGCCTCAGAGAGCAAGGCTTGCATTTTGAAATGTATATTAATGTTAAAAAGGCCAAGAACTGTGCATGTGTGTCCATCTTACATCCAGCCTGCTGGCAAGATGGTTAAAAGACAGTTATGTCCACTTGAGTGTGATACGAGTCATCCTGCGATGGCAGCCAGTAAATCCAATGTCCTCAACGTCTGTGAAGTCCATCATATATTTCGAGACATATTAGTTGGAACAAAAATGCTGAATGGACGCACATATGCTACACATAGACCTTGTGAAGCTTTAAAACACATACCCGATCTGTCTAGAATAGATGGGACGAATATTAGACGTGTCTATAACACTATAAAAGTGAGTTTCCACGTGTGATTTAACTCTCGCGAGTTTACTCGACATGCATCTCGTATTCCACAACTTACTTGGCTTTAAACATTAAAAAACCCTAAACATAAGCATCTCGACAGCTGCTCTCAAAATTCAAACATGGTTCGTATTTTGTGAGCTGCTATCAGTGGCAACTCTCAAACAGTAGCACGTGCTACATTGAAAACTGCTACTGAGAGCTTCCCTCAAGTGAAAACGCATAGTTTGTTTGCAGTAATTAAGGCAATGCATTTTACTTCCCTGGTGAAAAAAAAAAACAATAGAGATTTTCATTGTTTCCTATTGTTATTTGGAACGTTGTTTTCTATTGGTTTTAATTGTTTTCTATGGTCCAGTCAATACAGCTAAACCATAGAAGTCAATACAGGAACCATAGAAAACAATTAAAATCAATAAAGTGTCCAAATAACAATAGAAACCAATAGAAATCTCTATTGGTTTCTATTGTTTTTTTCACCAGGGTTTTGTTCAGCTCTCACAAAAGTATTTAAAAATTAGTCCAATGCCTCGATTGCAATGCACAACACGTGCCAATTAATTTGCACAACATATCAATTTACCGGCTGGTGAATCATCTGGTCGTTATTACATTCATATTAGACAGAAACACAAGCAATTTCCTTCTATTGATTAATTAGAACTGTCATGTATATACGCAGCTACAACAGCATCAGTACATGCACGTTTTAACTCTATCAAATAATTACTCTTGCACATCATAGTACGTTAAGCTGTGAAAACGGACAAAAACAACGCCAGTACGCTAATTCTGAAGCTAGACATAATTGCCTTTCATCCCATATTTTGCGAAGGCAACAAAAATGGCACAACACACACACACGTCCTCACGCTAGAAATTATTAAGCACAGCAGCCACCAGTTGGACAGGCACGTACAGCTATAATGCAAATCCAAAAGCAGAAGCGCCATTTTTTTAATTAGTCAAACGATAATTTGACACGTATGTGTACGATTAGAAACCAACGTTTACAGCATGTCAATATTTCCCTGCCTTCCAAAAGCACTGAATGGCAGCTCGTGGCATGCCAATTAAAGTCGAAGAGTATTGATTTCCTTCGAGAAACTCCTTGGTTTCTTCCCTAATGATTAAACATTCATCAACTGACTATATAAAGCAAAGTTGTTTTCATATAGGTTGCGAAACAACAAGCTAGAGCTGTGTCATATTTCCCGAATACAGAACAACATCATCCTATTATATATATATATACCAAGAAATAAAGGCAAATATTTACATGCCATGCCAATGCCATTGTACGTTTTCAAAGTTGACTGGTAAAATCGAACCAGGGAAATAAACAAAACTTCCATTCCAATAAATGTAACCTGCAATTTGAACATGCTATACAATGGTTCTTCTAGGATTGCATTGCATATTCCTCCTTAAGTTTCAATGCTGTCATTTATGACTGACAGACAAGACTTTGAAAACAATACACCATTCATAATCTAAGGACAAGGACGACAACAACAACAAACAACAACAACACAAGATAGAAGAAGAAGAAACTTGTAACACAAGTTTTAGCATATACAGACTATCACTTCAGCACTGTAAAAGTTGCTAGACAGCAATTAAGTCAAAAATAAGTAACTAACTACAAACATAAAGATAATGATGCAAAATGTAAATAAAAAATTCGCACCCAAATCCTGTCTATTATACAAGGTCAATGCCCAAGTTGAATGTAATAAATTGACATTACAGATCCTTAATCATTCTATTTATACCATAATTAACACTTAAGAACGATAAACCCATCCACGATTTCACATCTGGAATATCAGTTTAGAAAAAAGGATTGAATAAATTAACTTTTGATTGTAGCTTTTGGATTATTATAATCACCAGCTGTAAAATAATGCTAATCCAAGTTAACAACCCGGTAAGCTGGCTTTTTTCACATGAGCAAGAAACATTTCTACAATCTAAAATATCGAATAAAAGAATATGGAGCATTAAAAAAACTTTCAGGCTCGATTGTATAAACTTTTAATGAATTTCTTGGTCTACTGCCTGTCCCTAAACATCTTACACCCTGGTTGGCCTAATAGTGAAAGAAAAACAGCCACGCTGGGTGGTAAAGAGAAAAATAAAACTGGTTTGATGGGAAAAATGAACGTATATATGCATGTATAGATGTGGCATTCTGTATTGAAAAACAAGGGTGGTTTGAGGAGGAGGACTTGAGAATATATAGGGCCATCAAAGCGCATAACATATTCAGCTGCAGAGAAGGGTAACAAAACTGGCACCGTGCATGCTACACTAACGCCCTCTATATTTATGTCAGAAACGAGTTTTATTTGCCATGGAGTTGTGCTGGCATGGATACACTTTATAGTGGCAGTCACGAGGGACTTCCACAGATCTCTATTAATAAATCAAAACGTACAATAAAATGCTCGCTTCCTAATGTCGACACAAACGAAGCTGGTTGAAAACAATGCGAGGCTAACGTAGCAACTAAATTTCTCCTGAATAAAATTCCTGAATATGATACGACTTGCACATGGTAACCAAACACATCAAGTAGCACTTTAATAAGTAAACAATCTTTTAGAGCTTGGCAGGATATTTTTCTCTGCTAATACACATGAATGCATCAAACTGCATTTTCTTTTTTTTTAAAGTTTCAGATGAAATATCAAAGATCACTATTACGTGCACAAATGGTGATGACACCCGTTGAAATAACTCACGCAAATGATCACAGAAGTTGCGTGACAGCTCCAGTTAATATACAAATTCTGCACATAAACATTGCATTGGAATAGGTCATAGGAAAAGTTGACCACACAATACGATGTCCACCCTAGTCCAGAAATACAACACTCAAACGGGTATTTATTGGCTGCTCCTAATGGTCAATTTAAAAAGAAGTGATTTTTTAAAAGTTGGTTTAAAGGATAAATGCCAAAAATCGATTTTTTTTTTTCGGTATAAAAACGCGAAATGTCAATTTTATGTAGACTTTCCTCTCGGCAATCATTGATGTTGCGAATATAGGAGGCCTAGATGAAAAGCATATTTTAATCTAAATACATTCCAATTAATCAATAAAACGACACGTATTTTCACGCATGCCACCTGACAACTTCATATTTTTCTTCGTTCATTTATGATTTTTCTGAAATCTTGCAATGATTTCCTTCCTTGCCAATTTGAGATAAATCGAGCCAGTTTGGTGCTTAATGATGCCAAATGGACCAATTTTTTATTCTCAAAACGTTGAAATCGTTAAGTATACTACACAGTATACGTTGCGATAATATTACTTCAAAATAAAATCGTGCACCCACCCACGCGTTTGTGACAATATTTTTAAAATATGATAAATATCTTGTTAACGAAAGAGTCCAAGAATTGTCGAAAATGATGCTATCGTTGACAGGAAGTGATGTTATCCGAAAAAATGAAGCAGTTTACTGTCATAGCGTTAAAAACTTGTTAGAAGCTGAAAATACCAGCATATAAATAAATGTGACTACAAAATGTAGACATGAAACATACATGTAGATTCATTTCGTTTCAATTATCTTTTTAACACCTAGGGCCGTAATTGCTTTTCGAAGATGACAGCTTCTGGAGTAAATGGAAGCAGCCATCTTGGAAATGCAATGCTCAGCTACTTGCATCTGATTTAGCAGTGGTTTTGGAAAAATATTATTTTTTTAATGTGAGTTGTTGAACTAAAATATACTGAACTAAAGCCGGGTCTCCACCTAACAGCAACATGAAGCGGTTTGCTAAAACAAATTATCAAAAAAAAAAAAAAAAAAAATGTTTTGCTTATCATAAAAAAAAATTTTGGCACTGCTTGGCAACATTAGTTCAGCCATCGCCTCAATTTAAGAACTGATTGCATTTGTTGATGCAACAATAAAACACATGTTGAAATTCCAACAACAAAAAATCTTCTGCAAATCGCGGATCTAAAGGACCATAGTCGGAGCGCCATAAACTGGAAACATTTCACCTGTGTTTTGGCTTCTTTTGGTGGATACACTTCGGTATCATTAACTTGTTTCTGACTTCATTGTTTAAGGTTTGTGTTTTACGTTTGTGTTTCCAGCTTTATGCTGTATGTTGCTGTTGAGACCTGACTTTTAAGTATAATAAACATGCACAAGAGTCAATTTATACAGCAACAAGGAACCAGCGAGTTTGACAATCAGTAGGAACTGTTTGAAGACATTGACACCCACAAATGGCAATGACACCACAAATTTATTAACTAAACCCACTCATTTACCTTCACAAAAAAGCAAATTTACTTATTGGTGTGATAATGTAAGCATCGCTAGTGCAAGAACCCGAAAATCAGGTCAATAAAATTTGATATGCTTGATGCAGTGGTGAAGAATAACAAACATGAAAAATAAATCCACTCAAGCGGTATTTGTGCGGATGGTTTTTTCTATACTCACACGTACATGGCTAAAATCAATAGTGATTAAGTTAAACGTGCATCGAATTAATCGTTGGTCAACATACATCAAACGTTCCAATCCAACATTTTTCTCTTGATTCCAAAAGCTTCTCAAAGGAAATTCCCAAAGCATGAAGAAATATTTACAGTTAAAGCATCAGATTGCATGCATGCATGTCGAGGCCATCGAAATGCCCCTCACAGTCGTGTAATCGATATCTTATATATACTGGATGTTATTATTAGTTCCATTAGATTCCCAAACAAACCGACTTTCATTCCGATTTCCATTCATGGAGATCTGCGCTGATGCATGACAACGTACTCCAAACGACATTGCAGACAATTATCTTAAAGAAGCAAAGAAGATGCATGGTAAGCTCCAAGCAACCCCAATGGGTGATGAGAAAAATACCTTGATTAGAATGCAAAACCATAATCTAATTTACTCGCAGCACAGGCATCTAATTGAAAGGCAATTAATTCCTTGGAGGTACAAGCATCTGGAAAACTTACAAAATTGGAATTTCAGGAAAAATCATGCAAAGAGTAGCTTGCGGCCTTAATAAATTAAAATTGATTTTAAACCATGGAATATTTTTGATAAACAATTTATGTACTCTTAAGTGTATTCAATACATTAGTATAGCTGCATAATCACAAGGAAGCTGTTAGTTTAAGCAAATTATATTTTTTCTCAATTAAAGAATTTATTTAAAAAAAAAACATTTTTAATAATTTGCAAAAGTGGTACATGTTTGTTGTCGACAGCTTACGTTAAGTTGTGCTCATATATTAAAGCTCTATCCTTTTTAAAGAATGGCAAGATGATAAGTTTGAAATATTGCACATTTTAACTACAAGTGCCAGGAGTTGTAAATGGGCCTTTTTTTAACAAATAAATTCACATAGAGCAAAATATATTTCCCCAGAGCAGAACAATTCGTTTTTCTTACAACAGGGTAATGAATAAAAAAATTCAGATATCAAACAAAAATAAATTAAGTGTAAAATAAATTAAACATTGAGAGTGAAATGAATAAAACTTTCAATTTTGACGTAAGACAACGCCTTCGTTTTCGGTAAGGGTATAACTTCAGCAGCAGCGTTGAAACGGAAGTGCAACGGCTAGCGGCTTCAAATCGGCTTACGAGGCGGGGTAACGGCTTACGATAAATTTGTACTCAATTTTTTACTAAAGGGGGCCTTAAACACCAGCTGTACGAGTAACAAATTATTTTAAAAGGAGTACAGGATTTTTTTTAAAATATATTAATTTGTTAAAAGCACCAAACATTGCAAGTACATGTGCCATAGTGACAACTGAACCTAATGTTGGCATGTCACAGGCCATCCATTAAGGTACATTAGAAACCAGCAGCAAAAATAATTATTAAATTAAAATTTTGAAACCAACGGGTAGCCCGAGGAACTAGCCTTAAAAGTCGAAATTAGATTTTATTGTCGCAACGCGGGTCATGAGGGGAAAGGCAAATGAATTCAGAGAGGAAGTAATAAAACATTTCTTCATCACTGCCGGCACAGAACGGTAGCTGTATTTATTTTGTTTCAGCGCATATAACTTGAAAAATCTCGTAAACAAACTGCACATTTCGAACAATCCAAGTAGAACAAAATGCGCACCAAGTGACATAAAAATGCTACAGGCTCCGCATTGCCACATATCGCTCATTCTCTTCCGAATCCACAACCGATAGAAATTCTATTATGGTGAAATTTAGTTGGGTTTTTAACAGAACGCAACAGCATGGAATAACGTTAATGGTTGCATTAAACAAGTAAAACGTTGCATTAAACCAATTTCCAGTTCTGAAAATTGATACGCTAATGTCGTCTGGCTGCCTATCAACTAAAAGCACTAATCAAAACTGAGAATTTCAAAAATGTGTGGATGTGTGCAATACATGTCCAACCAGCAAATGTGGCCAGAAAGTTAGTGGAGAAATAGGAAAATCCTTAGTAATTCCAACGACTACTTTCTTTATTTCGTTGGTATCTCGAGGGAAATAATGAAATGAAATAGGTAAAGGCGAACAGAAAAATCGGAAGAACTAAAACAGGAAAGAAAGAAAAAAAAATCTTAAAAGAGCTAGCAACGTACAATGGAAGAAAGAAAGGCTTGCTTTCAAATTAAAGTCGTGATGAATGCTAGGTTGCGGAAAAGCCCAGGGTATGCATAAAAAATTCACAGATCCTCGACTAGAGGAAGGAGATAGCTAGTCTAAATGCATTTTAAATTGAAGAACTAAGTTTTATTACTTGCATGATTAATAAATGAAACTAATAACAGAAGCCTGTTTTGCATCAAGTTTTCAACCACTATTTTTATAGACAAGGTGTAATTTATTTTTATTTTCAGGACATAGGAGTGGCATTGCATAACTATAGTCGCAACTTGGTGCGCATGTAAAACGTAGTGTTAATTTCATGGGCAAAAGTATACAGTGTATGGTAAATTTGAAGCTAAGGCTACCCCTGGTGAAAAAATAATAATAGAGATTTCTATTGTTTTCTATTGGTATCAATAAAAAAATTTTATTGGTTGTATTGGTTTCAATTGTTTTCTATGGTTTTCTAGCTGTACAGTCAATACAGCTAAACCATGGAAGTCAATAGAAGCCAATAGAAGTCAATACAGGAACCATAGAAAACAATTAAAA
>JAQGBW010000341.1:0-46166 GCA_034698625.1 Julus scanicus | reverse complement strand
TAGTTAAATTTTAAAATAAAAAGGAATACAAAACTATGAGAAAATGTTTGTACTGGTAAAGCTTTGTAGGGTGGATAGATACAGTGTTAAGCTGGAAAACAAAATTCTTGAAAATGGAACACGTTTACTGTTCTTGACCACGTGATTTAAAAATCGTGTAAAACTATTTGGGAATTTTCTTTAAATTCCACAATACCTTTGGATTTCACATTCGTCCTGTTGATAAAAAATCATTCAAAACCAGGGAAACTTATAAAGACCACACATTACAAAAAAAAATACAATGCCTGGTCGTGTGAAATTACGAAACGTTGATTCCACCTGGTACTAAAGGAAGAAATTGTCAGTCTCGGTTGCGTAGTGGTGACTTAACGAGACAGGAAATGGGGTGGAGGGTGCCAAATTGGAGTTGGCGCCATGGCGGTTCCATGGCGCAAAAAGATTTTCGCGTTTGGGTCATGGATCTTCTGAGAGTCATTTATCTTGATCTGCTACAGTCATGGTCGAAAGAAGGCTCTCGCTCTCCCCTCTTTGTACTCACTCTCTCCCCATCTGTCAGATTATGTCCCTTGCCAGGCCCGCTCTCAAATTTGCCTTTCTTGATAACTTTTCTAAAAAGTTTTACCGCCACGTTTATTAGGCGTTTTGCATATTACGGTAAGTGAACTCTGAAACTCCTGTGGATGATGCTGTATGCCACCCACAAATCTTACACTTTTTCAATTGAAATACTTTTTGGAATGCCAGTGTCATTTGTAACGCCATCTCCATGCATGCATCTTTGGGATGTGATATGGGTAAAAACAGGAAAAAAAATCAACAGCTGTCCATGATTATTCCTTCTGTTATGTAGGGTTGAAATATGACACATTTGACATGTCTATAGCAATTTCTATAACTGGTGAAGTAGGAATAAAAATGCAGATGATGGATAGTCTGGTGTAAATTGTAAGATAAGATATTTTGATTTCTATACACTGGCTTTTTATAATGACGACACTGAATGGTATACCTCAATCAAATTTTCCAAAAGTTCACTTGCAATCATTTTGTATTTTAATATGCCAACGTTGAGATGAAAATGTTGAATTTCTGTTTTAATTGTACGTTGCCAGTGTTAGTCATGCATCTGGAGCTATGTATGTTGTCACGATACTCCTATATTTTGAGAATATTAATCTTAACCCTTTAATTAAATCTGCCGTATGTGTTTTTCTTGTGTGGGGAAAATGCAACAGAGTGAGGCGGATTAAATAATGAAAAACATTGTGAGAAAATGAAGATTGAATTTTCACAAGGCGCTGGATGATGTTGCTTTTGAATTGCATGACTCTATAACTTCAGTTTTATGATACAAATTAAACACCTGAGTCTGATATAAAATTGCGTACTTAATGAACGATATCTGGAACTGATAGATTGAACCAGCAAGCAAGGTGGTCTTGTTTACTTTTTTTTTTTTTTTTTTTTTTTTTTTTTTTTTTTTTTTTTTTTTTATTTTTTTTTTTTTTTTTTTTTTTTTTTTTTTTTTTTTTTTTGTTGAGAATTCAGATCCCGGATCAAAATTTTACTCTTTTGGAAAGCGGTGCCTTTTCATATTGTAAATGAAACATCACGTCTAAATGCTAATGATGTGGTAAATAAGCGTATTAACAGTTGTTCGATAAGATTTTAATTTTTTTTTCTTCTTCTTCTTCTTTTAATTGTATGTTAAGCTTCTAGCAGTTTTGTAGGTCTACACCTTCTAAAACCCTTTGTCACGATAAGTGTAGAATTCGTGACTTTTACTGGCCACCCTTTAATTAGGTTTGCCGTTTGGAGTTTTGTTGTAGAAAATGATGTATTCAAGTAAAACTTGACGTAGAGTGTGGAGTTTTAGGGCATTGACATGCCGAATAAGTCTTGTGTAGTGACTGCTGTTTTAATAAAAACTTTTGATCTGATTTGCAGTTCATTGAGGCAATTTTATGTTAAAAGTTCATTATCAGTGATTTCTAAATTTGTTTGTTTTCTGTACTTTCAGAAGGTGGTCGATTAGAAAAAGAATTAGATTATGTACAAAGGACGTTAGGGGAAGGCTCAGGGACCACGAACCAAATTATATTACAAATTCCCAAACAAGAAGGAACTAACATTTTGAGGCCGGATGCTCTTCAGGCCCATCTTGGTGTTGTTCTTGTTGCAGCTCAGGTACAAGTGGAGATGTTTGATATGTAAGTTTTCCCCAAATTAAAAAAAAAAAAAATTATGCGGCCATATATTTATTTCATTTTTGCAAACGTTTCTAAATTATTTTTTTTACACAATTTCTAGAACATGGGAGTTAAAGGATATATGTAATTCCCCTAGTGCACCTTCATTTGATGCACATTATGTAGATCAGGTATGTATTTTTTTTACTTAATCTAAAATTGAATTTTGAAATAATTCACGTCGACTTATGTTGTTGTCTTTATTTTGTCAGATTCTAGAAAAGTTATTTCCTTGTGTAACTATTACCCCCTTGGATTGCTTTTGGGAAGGTTCCCGTGTCTTAGGACCAGATTTTCCAGTCATCATTCCGTAAGTAGTGTTTGATTAAACTTTTTTAAATAAAAATGTAGGGTTCTGATGATGCAAGTTGTCTGATAAATTAATGTTGGCCTGGGTGCGAACATGTTTGCTGCTTCTGATATTCTGTAATCTGATCAGGGGAATTAAACTTGTAACGCAGGCAAGGTGGAAAAACTAGTCGCTTTTTGAGATAGATGCTATTTTTGAAATCCAGTTTCATCAGAGCTCTATTCGACATTGCATGCGTGTGTGTGTTGTGTTTATTTCTTCTTCTTCTTCTGGGTGGTCTTTGATGTTAGTTGGCATTTTGGGAAATAAAAAAATAAAAAATATACTAATAAAAAAGACAAAGCAGCCACTTGTCATTCTGTATACGTTTCTTTCACTCGAACGATTTCAAACCTTGTACACCCTCTCACTTTTTCTCAAGTTTTGAATTTCAAAAAGCATACCAAATACTAATTGAATGTATTTTATGAGGCTGTTTTGAAAGAATTTATTAAGCATATAGCACTTTGCTCGTTGTTTGTCAAATGCCATAGTCTAAGTAGAGCTCTCCAATTAATGTAAAACTTAAACATTTTGTCATTTTTTACTCCCCAGTGCTCTGAGTACCGGCATAAAATGGACGACTCTCAATCCCTTGAAACTCTTGCAAACCATGAAGGACAACTTTTTAATGGTATTTTCATTCGACACAGTAGATGACTTCATGAAAAGGGTGAGTTAATTGATTTTAATAGCATTTTTTAAATTATCAGCAAATCTTCATCTGATGGTTATGGCCCATTACCCACTATTCTTGCATTTTCACTGTTCAGTGTGCACTAAAGGGTTTGCTTAATATAATTTCATACCAATTTGGCTAAACAGATTTCATATAAGACACATTTAGCGTGAATTAAACCAAATACATAATTTGGGTTATAATTATTGCAATATATTGTTGAGATTGAAGAAAATCTGTGGAGATTGCCAGGATTCTGCAGGACATTTTCACCTAATATGTGGCAATTTTTGGATGTTTTATTCCCATCTTATGTAGTCGTGGATAGGTAAAATGGAATCCATAAATTGGGTTCACCCATGCATTGTTAATTAAGTAATCGTAACCTAAATTTGTAATTAATAAATTAGTCAACTAGACATATTTACAAATAAAATGAACAATTTAAGCACTGCGTAATTCATACCAATTTGGCTAATAATTAATTTTGTAAGACAAATTTTGTGTATGTCTAAACAAAAATAAATAATTTGGGTTACTTAATAATTAATGGGATGTAATTGTTGAAATTGAAAAGATTCTTTGAAGATCTCGAATGTAAGCGCAAGTTTCTGCAGGACATTTTCACCTAATGTGGCAATTTGTAAGATTTTTTATTTTCATAAATTCGGTTCATTTATAATTAAGTAATTACAACCTAAATGTGTAAAGAACTGGACACATATTTTGTCTAAATAAAATGAACAAGGCAACAACTCAGTCACTGTGCTATAATTTTGAATGTGTCCAAATGTATGCAAAAAATAACGTGTACCAATCCATGGGAAGAATTTCCCAGAGTATGTCAAAATACGTTAGATTTGAAATGAATGAACCACATTTTCCACAACAGTCTGCTGTAGTAAATAGTAGTTGTAGGATGTCGTGGTGTAGTGGGGCTTTGATTTGTAGGAAAGCCATAGGGCAAAGAAAGTTTTGTGGGCAGTGCCATGGCATGTTACGAAGGAAGCCAGTCAGTGATCTTTGGGTCAGCTGCCTCAACTTGGGTGGCCCTTAGCTCCATACCTCTTGCCCCGCTTTGTAATTTGAGAATTGCCCGGCATGCATGCTGATAGCCTCTACTGAGGCTGGCACTTTAGTTGCTCTGGGCAAAGAGAGCAAGGACGACCGGCATGTTCACGGAGGGCCTGTTATCTGGAAGGATCCTCGCAGTGAGGCTTGTTGGGTGCTTTCATTTTTATGTTCATGTCTTCCTCTGTCTATATCTCCTGAGCTCTGGCAGATGCTGGTTTTCTTCGTGTAATGCCCACTGATATAACGGGTGGTTTTTGGGGCGGGGAACAAGGGGAGGATGCTGAGAGCAATGGGTGGTATCTGAATGGCAGGACGCCATTTGTGAGCGTAATAGGGTCTCGTACAAAAATGCCTGTGAAAGATGGAGACCTTATGACATGGCCCGATGTTTTATCACCCTTCTTCTATTCTACCCCCAAAGCTTGCCATAAAAAAGTTGTGCATAACCTTTACAGACCTTCTTTCCAAATGGACTTCCACAAAAGTTGTTGAAAATAACTTGGCTGCCCTGCCACCTTTTCGCTTTGCATCAGGTCTTGGTCATGTAAATAGTGACGTAATTAAATTGTTTTATTCAGATGCATTTGGGAGAACTAAATATTAGGGTTTATGAAATGAGAAAGTGTAAAAATACCGGGAATCCACACATTTTTTAAATGAGTAGGGACCATTCAAAAAGGACGTCTCCAAAAGGGGGGTGCGGGGGCGATAAAGCCATTATGGACGTCTACTAATGATGGCATTTTTCAGTTTTTGAATTTTCTGTTTAATTGAGTTTTAAAGGTTAGTGAAAGGGGAAATTGACACCAGAAGAAATGTGTCCCCAGTCCGATATGTACTTGGAATTTTAAAACTTTAGGAAAGTCGGGAATAAGTCCTAACTTTGTGTTAAACACTAGTTTTATGCTGGAGTTTCACTTCGAGGTCAGGAAAATTTTGTGGAATTAGTAGCGAGGCGGGGTGCTTAGAAATTTATAGGATGGTTGCTTTGTATGTTCTAACATATTTTCTGGACACCCTACTTTTCAAAAAAATGTAGGACGTCTTATGTGGAGGGGAGGGGGGTCTTGGCAAAAATGGACAGGGGGTGGGTAAATTTTTTTTGTAAAAATTTCGGAGACGTCTTTTTTGAATGGCCCCTTACAGTATGAAGTTTCAACACATGTAATAGGAAAGCATCAGGAATACATGCTTCGCAAATATGGCGCCATATTTTCTGGACACCCTACATTTAAAAAAAATGTAGGACATCTTATGTGGAAGGGAGGGGGGTCTGGGCAAAAATGGACAGGGGGTGGGTCAATTTTTGTAAAAATTTCGGAGACGTCTTTTTTGAATGGCCCCTTACAGTATGAAGGTTCAACACATGTAATAGAAAAGCATCAGAAATACATGGTTCGCAAATATGGCGACCCAGGCACATCATATTTTAGTTAAAGCTCGCTATAAAGGGAAGTTTCTCAGAATTTTATTCCAACTCTTGCTCTGGGGACTTTGTGTATGTACAGAGAGGCAAGTTTGCTTACTGAACATGCCCTCTCGCCATCCAATAGTCAAATCAATTTTACTTGGAAGTTTACAACGATGAGGGTGAAGAATGTAAGGTTAAAAAAATGAATGGGCCACGCCAGGCATTTCCTTCCACCATGATCGTATATCTGTCAGTGTTGACCAACAGCGTTGATTCTAAAAAAAATGATGACCCACAAAGCCCCTTAGGAATTTTGTTTTGCAGAAAGCTTTTCAGCCTTCACGTAATCGTTCATTTTGCTCACCCTTTTTTTTTTTTTTTCGTTGCAATTATGAGGATTCCATTCTCGTTAAACGTTATTTTATTCAGACTGAGAACTGAGGGCGACTGGAAATTTATGTATCTTTGAAATTTCATTGTCTACCTACGACCGTTTCAATTATACGAATTAAAAAGTGTGGAACGCTAGCACTGAGAAAATGCTATTTTCGACCAGCCTGTAGTTGTATTTTTAGCAGTGTTTTATTCTGCTTTTTTCAAAGAAGACACACGGTACAGTCAGTCGTAACTGCACGGTGGAATTTTCAAACAAGCAAGATTCTTTTCATCTATAAAATGCCTCGTGTTTCCGATTCCCGAGTGGGTTGTCAGGGGATGGCAGGCCCTGTTAATCTTTTTGCACACTGTGGTGCGCTGTACCGCTCTTTTATGGGCTCATACTAAATTTTCGATTAGATTTTAGGTAAACTTTTGAGTACAAGTCAGTTGGTGTCACTATAGTGAAGCACTTGAGTGTATGTATGAGAGAAGACTGCTAATAAACGGTGTTTTGTATGCCATCATTTCCTTGTAAATTTACTGCACTTTATCCAAATAAACTGCAGTTTTATTGCAGTATATTTAAATATAGCGATGTTAATGGCATAATTTAAAACTGCCATCTTGAACTGCAGTTATACTGAACTTTATAATTGCAGTTTCGAAAACTACGGTTTGAATAAAATGCAGTAAAAGTGTAGTAAAAAACTGCGGTTTATTTGAATAAAGTGAAGTAAACGTAATAAAAAAAACTGCGGTTTATTTGAATAAAGTGTAGTAAAAAACCCTGCAGTTTATTTGAATAAAGTGAAGTAAAAGTAATAAAAAAACTGCGGTTTATTTGAATAAAGTGCGGTAAAAGTGTAGTAAAAAACTGCAGTTTATTTGAATAAAGTGCGGTAAAAGTGTAGTAAAAAACTGCAGTTTATTTGAATAAAGTGAAGTAAAAGTGTAGTAAAAAACTGGAGTATTGAAACTGCAGTTTTACAACACAAAACCTTGCAGTATAACTGCAGTTTTTTGTTTCATTTAACCTCAGTATAACTGCAGTTTTTTGTTTTATTAAACTTCAGTATAACTGCAGTTTAAGCTAAAAACTGCTATGGAAAACTGGAGTTTATTTAAATAAAGTGCAATATATTTTCTGCTGGGAATTGCCTGCTACCTCTAAAGAAACCCTGATTCACATAGGAAATCCTTTTTTTGTGTGTGTGTATTTATGCACGTATTCTGGGAGTCCACATTTCAGTTTCCGTTCAGACATAATGTTGTCTATTGTTTTGAATTTGCAGGCAGGAATCACGAGCGGCTATCAAGAGAAGCCCTGCCTAAATCCACTGGATCCCCAATGCCCAGAGACGGCCCCCAATAAACATTCTGGACAGGTCAGTATACTTTTTCTCTCCATGTACATACATGCACATGCTGCTCTGCCCCCAGGGCCGTATTAGTTGTTGGAAAGGAAGTTTAGAAGAGAAAAAAAAAACACGAAACGAAGTCAGTCAGAGGAAAAGAACGACTGGAATGAATGAATGACCACCCAAGTGGTCGAAAAGAGCTTTTTTTTTGCAGTGAATGCGCCACACACTCTGAAGGCCACTTTTCTTTTAATGTTTTTTTATTCGCATTCATTTCTACATGAGCTTATTCAAATTTATCGTGTTATTGTAGTTTTTTAAAATAGCTTGTGCTGTGACTCGTTTCTGTTCGCTGGGACTAGTTTGCTCGCCAGTGATATTTATGTTAAGCCCAAATTGCTTTAAAAAAATAGTTTCTACAAATATGATTAATATTCTGGTCATGTTGGCCATATCTTTATTTTTAAACTTAGATTATTTTTCAGCCAGGATTATGTTTTTATGATGTATGTAATTGCTAATTATCCTTCTGGAAGCAAGATAAAAAATATGATTTATTAATGCGTTTTAATCGAAATTGCTTTGGAGTAATTCTTATCACTTGTTTCTTTTAATATATTCTCCATTGCATTTCGTTAAAAGGAATTTCTCCTAAGTAGGAACAAATTTAATTTATTGCTAGCAGGCTGCGAGGATATAAAATAATTAAGCTTAGTAGAAATGTGACCACCGTGAATGTATCAGCTACATGAGAAAAAACGTCACTTATCAAATGTTTTTAGGAGGACCAGAAATATACCTCACAAAGAGCACGTGGATTAACGACCCAAACTAATTTATGAAATAATGACTTTATAATTCTGATTTTAGTTTTTGTCATAATTGTTCCCCAATGGTTGTTTGTTTCCCCTCTTTCCATTATTAATGTTTTTTATCGGTTCATGTTTTTTAGGCTCCTGATATTGGTGCAGAGCTAACTGGTGGTTGCTATGGATTTGCCACAAAATATATGCATTGGCCTGAGGATTTAGTAGTTGGAGGGACCAAGAAAAACAAGACTGGACATTTAGTCAAGTATGAAAACTGTTCATATTACATCAACTGGCGTCTTTTTTATGTTGTTTGGCTATCATTGTAATTGCTGTTTTGTTTTTATGTAGAGCTGAAGCGCTCCAGACTGTGATCCAGTTAATGGGCGAGCGGCAAATGTACGATCACTGGAGCGATGATTATGTAGTGCACAATATTGACTGGACGATGGATAAAGCGAAGTTGATCTTGGAAGCATGGCAGAAAAAGTTCACGGAAGAGGTGCTGCGTTTTGCCAAGACATCCAACGAAACCAAATCCTACGAAATCAACGCTTTTTCGACATCTGCGCTTTCAAATATTCTTAGAGATTTTTCTGAAGTTAGTGGCACGAGGATTGCCCTGGGGTACATTCTCATGGTAAGTCCTGCTGTCTAATATCGACTGTCGCTTCATTATAAACCGTTGTCTCCAGGTTGCTTATGAATTTTTTTTTTAAAAGCTTATATATGCCTGCGTTTCGTTGGTGCGATGGACGGATCCGGTTAATTCTCAAAGCGGAGTTGGTATCGCTGGTGTGCTTCTCGTGGCTATATCCGTTGCGGCAGGTTTGGGATTGTGCGCCTTGCTCGGAATCGCCTTCAATGCGTCAACAACTCAGGCAAGACACGTTTATTGGCAGTGAATTTAATTCACGACAATGGCTAATCCAATCGCATTCTAAATAAAACAATGTATGCATTATAGATTGTGCCATTTCTTACGCTTGGACTTGGCGTGGACGACATGTTTCTGTTGGCCCATACGTATACCGAAAATTCAAGTTTTGGTGTGCCATATGAGGTAGGTACTTTTGAAAATGAAATACGTATTCTAAGCCTTGATGGTGTTTTTTGCATGCGTAATCTGTTTTTTTCACTAACATCTTGACTGCCTTGTCACTCTATAGGTATGCACGACATTAGGCATGATAACATTTTACTAGCGATAGAAACCCAACTTAATACTTTTTTAGATCCCGTTTACTAACAATCTTTCTGCTCCCTCTTCTCCTTTTCTTGCGATTACTTTGTTTCATGGTCTTAAGGAAAATGTCACATGTAAGTGCTGATAAATCAGTAATTATCTTATTGTTTTGTGCCTGCCTTAGTTTCAAATGATGTGATTTTTCCATTACAGGAACAGACGGGAGAGTGTCTGAAGCGTACGGGAGTAAGCGTTTTACTAACATCGATCAGTAATGTGTGCGCATTCTTCGCTGCTGCCATCATACCTGTACCAGCTTTAAGAGCATTTGCGCTCCAGGCGGCAGTCCTCGTGCTTTTCAACGTAGCATCTATGTTGATAATCTTTCCCGCAGTTATGAGTCTCGATTTGAGGAGGCGGGAAGCCAAGCGTGTCGATGTGTTTTGCTGTTTTCCATGGTACGTTGGGACCGTTTTCTTCTGATATGTCTAACGGCAAAGTAATTTAAAAGAAATTGTAATCTAATTGTTATTTTCTTTTAGCACAAGCCCAGACATGGTTGTAAGTCTGAAAAATTTGGAAGAAGGAGGAAAGGGTCTTTCACCCTCTAGTCACGTTATCCCCCTTCACGAGTTTGGCAAGCAGAGGGCCATCTCGTGCGCTCTTCCAGCTAATGGCAACCATCCAGTCACTGTGTTGTCTCCCCCTGCTCTACCTCCACCCATTTCGATGGAACCTAAAATGCTCGCGCCGTCCATGGAATCGCTGGCCACGATGGCGTCCACGCACGAGCTGGTATCTCGGGAAGACCAGCTGAATTTCCAGCGGAAATGTGCCGGTGCTTGTTCTCGGACCCAACAGGAGTGTTACACTTGGACTTTAACGTGGTTTGCCCGAGACCATTACGCCCCTTTCCTTCAAAAGACTCCGGTAAAGATTCTGGCCGTTGTGCTGTTCTTTTCCCTGATAGCTGCCGGTGTCTGGGGAGTACTGAAAGTTACAGATGGCCTCGATCTTACCGATATAGTGCCGCGAAATACCAACGAATATAACTTTTTGGCAGCTCAGAACAAATATTTTGGATTTTATAATATGTTTGCGGTGACGCAGGGCAACTTTGAGTACCCTACCAATCAGAGGATTTTGTACGAGTATCACAGTGCATTTACGCGAGTGAACAAGATCATCAAGGATGATAACGGAGGATTGCCCGAATTCTGGCTGTCATATTTTCGCGATTGGCTGCTGGGTAAGTTTTGAGAAAGCACCATTTCTAAAAGCAATTATCAGTTTCGCAGCATTAATTAATATTTTGTTTAATTGTTATTTTTAAATGAAGGATTGCAAAAAGCGTTTGACAAGGATTGGAGGGATGGATGCATCACGCAGGAGAGTTGGTTCCGCAATGCCTCGGACGAGGGAATATTGGCATATAAGCTGCTTGTCCAAACTGGCCACGTGGACAACCCTATTGATAAAACTTTGGTACTTTAAATATTCTTGTTTTCCATTTTTGAAATTTTTGTCATTATTCTCAAATAGCATATAGAGCAGGTTTGTTGACAGCGGGGTAATTTATATTTTAGGTGTCCCAGATTCGTTTGGTGGATGGCGAAGGAGTTATCAATCCTAAAGCTTTCTACAATTATTTGTCTGCTTGGGTTTCCAACGATGCTTTGGCCTATTCTGCGTCTCAGGCCAGCCTCAAACCTGAACCTCGCGAGTGGTACCACGACCCCCAAGATGTGGAGTTGAAAATTCCAAAGTCACAGGCTTTGGTGTTTACTCAGCTACCTTTCTTCCTCAACAACTTGGGCGGGACGCAGGAGATAACTGCAGTGATCGAAGAAATCCGAGCCATATGTCGCAAATTCGAAGAACGAGGTCTTCCCAATTTCCCCATCGGAATACCATTTACGTTTTGGGAACAATATCTGGGATTGCGCTTCTATTTGACGTTGGCTTTGGCCTCGGTGTTAGCGGCTACGTTTCTTGTGGTCACAGTGGTGTTAATGAATCCGTGGACTGCTACCATTATCGTGGTCTTTTTGGCCGCAATGGTGATCGAACTGTTCGGATTCATGGGTTTCGTCGGGATTCGTTTAAGTGCAGTTCCGGCTGTTATCCTGATCGTCACCGTGGGCATTGGAATGGAGTTTTTAGGACACGTCTCTCTGGTGAGTGGACAGTTTCTTTACATGTTTTATTAGAATTGTCGAAGCTCAAGGAAAATTAGCTTACAAGGGGTTTTAAAAACTCTGTAACGAAGAACACGTGAATTACTCCCCAGCTTTATTTTTGTGATTAAGATTCTGGAAGATGTCGTCCATTGCTAAGATTAGTTGATCGACTTCAATCTTATCGTTACTGTATTAATTTAAGACTGCCCGTAGCTTGAATTTACTAGATTTTGTACTTATACGGATGGTATCAGATCTTGATGTGAATGAAGTCAACTGCACACCGCATTGTATCGGCCCTAAATTTGACATATTGTTTCAGGGATTTTTAACCAGTCTCGGCAGTCGCGATCGGAGGATGGGAATGGCGCTCGAACACATGTTTGCTCCAGTCATGCATGGTGCAGTCTCTACACTTCTGGGTGTCGTCATGCTGGCCTTTTCACAATTTGATTTCATCGTTAGGTAAGTTATATATCCTACAGTTACATTATATTAATATACTTGACTGGGTGTTCTTTGAAATAGGGTCTTTAAAGGTGTATGTGGTCAATATTGACATATCCGACTTTGTACTTTTACATAATCCCACCATGAAAGTCTCAAATTTATGAGATTTATGCGTTCAGTCAGGTGTACCTACAGCCTGCAAGTTTTTTGTTGGCTAATGTTGTAATATAATAAGTGCACACAAGTTTTTTATTTTTTTTATTCGTTGTACGTCGTGGCCTTTGAAGTTTGCGATGGCTTTTGAAGTTTGCCGCTTGTCTATATCTTGAACATGTATCTTCTTAATTTGTTCCGCCATTTATGAATTTCACACTTTACCCTGTTTTTTTGTTTTGTGTTTTTTCTCTCATAATATTCCAAAAATTATGAACAAATGTTAATTGTGATTGGCACGAATGAGCACGGATAAAAATCTTGGCAATAATATGTCCCCAAATCCTTTTTTTATGCTTGGAATATTTTTAATTATCCTGGTTGAGACCAATTAAGCTTACTCTGTAACAAAAAAATGTAAACCAACTTTTTTTGTGTGTGTGTGTTGGTTTGGAAACTTTCCCTTGAAGGGGGTGATACCCTGTTATTTGAGAGCAAGTTTGATTACATCATTATGGGGCCATTCATGGCGAACATTAAGCTTACATCCATTGAAATTGGACTGGACTGGCGCCTGAACCCCCTTCTGCCCAAATTGTCACTGTTTGCTCGGTATTTTTTTTTTCCTATTTGGCCAACATTTTGAGTCGATTACTCTGCAGTGTCGGAGTTTCTTTTTGCTCTTATTTTGTTACCGACGCAGCCCTTGGGGTGAAGAGCTCAAGATGGCAGGCAAAGGCGAGGCTGGGCAAAGGGGGGAAACCGCCACGGGGACTGAGGAAATAGCTTAGATAGCCCCCTCAACCCTCCCCATGCATAATTCGTCGATGCATTGCCATGTCCTGGAGGTTGCCCACCCACCTTGCAATTGCAGATTACACTGTCCTGGACTTGAGCAGTTGGCATGTGCTGACCTGCAGGGGTATTTGAGGGGATGGAAATTGGGCAATGCAGAACTGGAGAAAAAAAAAATGCCTGCTACCTCCAAACTTTCAAATCAAAACCTTCGGGTGAAGCCGTGGCGGACATGGGGTAGTTATGTGCCCACGTGGAAGCCAAATTTAACAGCGCCACACACACATTGGGCAAATTTCAAAAATAAGTTACTGTTCACGGTGTAGTAGATAGTATTTTTTTGGGTTAGATGAATTTATTTGAAATGCAAATAAAAAGTTTTTAGTCACATTTTTAAATATTTTTTGAGTACGATGGAAGTTGGGACATGTGCAAACAAAATCTACTTAGTGTTGGGATCGAAGTTTTATTGGCAAATATTTTCCTTGGAATTTGTCTAATTTCCAAAAATTATATAAAATAAGTTTAGACATTATATGTTGCCTACTATCTGTTCATGGTGTAGCAAATAGTATTTTTCTGGGTTAGATTAAACCCTTTAAAATAAAAATTGAAATTTATTTATTTGAAATTTAAAATATTTTTTTTTTAAATAAAGTATTTGCATGTTGAGCTCGGTGTAAGTTGGGACGTTTAATTAGTAAATACTTTCCTTCGAATTGGTCAAATTTTCTAAAATTACTTAAAATAAGTTTAAACAATGTATATTTTGCCTTTTCTAAATTTGCATGAAAGCAACGTAAATTTATATTTTATTTATCTTTTACATGTATTGATAATTACAGTACCGTCTGATCTACTACAACTGCTAGATATTTGAAAATAACACTAAATAAAATGCTGTAGTCGAGTTTTTACTTTAATATTTTTGAAACTCTGGCAGGCCGATTACAATTTATTGTGTTGGTATTTGAAACGATATACAAACTTTTAAAAAGCGACTATTTTTAAGTATAATTTGAGTATAATTTCTAACTATATATTATAGTTTGGAGTTCGTGGATCGTTTTTGATGCTTATACAATAAATTGGAGTAGAGCTGCCAGGGTTTCAAAATTATTAAATTACAAATTCGGCTAGTGCCATTTTCAAATGTCAAGGGTTTGCAGTAGATTTAATGATACTGTATATCAGATCATTTAAAAGTAAATAAAATACAAATTTGTATATTCTTTTATGCAAATTAAAAAAAAGGTCAACACACATCGTGTAGTATTTTAGGTAATTTTTACAAGTTAGACCAATTCGAAGAAAAATACTTTCCAATAAAACTTTTATTCCAACTCCAAGCAGATTTTGCTCGCATTCTTACAAGTTTATTGGTTGCAAAAAGTAGGGTGCGTATATTGTAGGGACGTTGAATGACACCATTTTACTGATTACACAGAATTTCTGGGCCCTCGAGATCAATATATATTATTTTGTACCAGTTTCCATGGTGTTGCCTAAAGATATTCATCTGACGATTTGTCAATTGACCTATCAGGGAGCCAAAATAACTGATTTTTTTAAACTATCGTACGAGCTCACTATATTTGTGTAATGATTGGACCGCCTAACATGTTTTTTAACATTTTTTATTTGTAGGTATTTTTTCTGTGTCCTGTTTGCCTTGATGATTATTGGCCTAATTAATGGGCTTTTACTCCTTCCTGTCGTCTTATCACTAGTGGGACCAACACCTGAGGTATTATAGATACATTATCAAGCTCAGAAAATTCTACGATTGAGAACTCGATTAACAGAATTTCTTTGCATCTTCTAGGTTATTCCGAGAGATGACCCAGACAGGATATCCACGCCAACTCCAGAACCATCGCCAAAACGGGAACGTTCAAAAGGCTTTAAAAGCGCTTTTAACAAGCGGGTGCATCCACGCACAAATTCTGAAAATTCCTTGACCACCATCACCGAGGAACCACAGTCATGGCACTCATCCCATGAAATAGTTGTCCAACCAGAAGTCGTCGTGGAAACGACAACATTCCCCTCCCAGCCTTCATCCCACTCTAAACATAGTGTAAGCTTAATGTCCTTTTAAAAAACTTAGTATTTGAACTTGTAGCCAGTTTCATCAACCTGTTTAATTGGTCATTAAACTGAAATTTCATCAGCCGCATTCTAGACGAATGACATCAATTAGCATTAACGTTAAGGAGCATTAAAGCAGATTTCTGAAACTGATTACTAGACATGTACTCGGTTCAGGAACAAAATCTAACCTTTTTTTTTTCTCTCTTTTGTTTTTTAGCATTCTAGTTCATCAGATGACAGTTCATCCCCTTCATCATCAAAAACCTCCATGCCAATGCATGGTGGCATTACTACTACAGTGACAGCTACTACGAAAGTAAAAGTTGAAGTCCATACGCCGCTTCCAGGTTAGGATTTTGTAAAATTCAGATAATTTATAAAACTGCTTAATAAACGCATTCTATGATCGGTTGTCTCTATTTCAAGTAACTAATAATATACTTGTGTTTTTTTAATACAGGTTCTGTGGAACGTGAACACAGCTATAGACATAAACGCAGAAAAGATGGTCCAGTCAAGGTAGAAATTGACCAAGATTCAGATTCGAGCAGGTAAACCTATCCACGACTGAAGTGTCGAGAATTGAAAACTTCGGCACACGGGTGGTTTATATCATATCCCAATAAAATTATGTACAGAAAGAAGCCATAAAAATTCCCCTCCCCTATTTAAAATGTCATGCCCTCGTAATAAGAAACATTTTTAAATAAGTTATACGTGTACAAAATATAATGTACAGTCATGATCAATGTATTTTGTATATTGTACTTGTTATTTGTATCATATGCACAAGAATCTTGTGTAACACAAGTTAGAACTGGCATATACTCAGTGTAGCTCACAAAAAGATTATAATTATTTATTATCAATAATCATAAATTGCGTGAATCTTGTGTGTAATGTGAAGCAAATGCACGCGTGTGTGTATGTGTGTGTGCGTGCGCAGGGTGTATGTGGTCATCACTGCCATTCATTGACATCATTGATGAAAGACAATTCCAAAAACATAAGTTCAAGACTTGTAGCTTTGTATAAATGAAAGTGGAAGGAAATTTTGGCATTGCTGTTTGGTTAATCCATGATGACTTAAGCAGTATTTTTCGACACGTGTTAGCACAACAAGTTGATATCTTGAATTTACGGAACAAAGTTGTGTAGGACAAATTATCTAGATTTCTCTAGAATAGTGTTTCTCAAAATGTGGTCATAAGTATCCTTCCTAGAACTGCAAAGGGGAATTGTTTCATAAAACATTATTTGTGTTGACATGTAGTGGGTTTTTATTGTTATTTATAAATAAGTTAATATTATTAAATTTTTCAATTTGATAGATATTGAAAGATATGTCCAACATGAAAATACTCTTGGAGGTGTTCAGTATTTCTTGAGATTCCCCATCCCAAACATTTTGAGAAACGCTGCACTAGAGAAAACAATTTTACAAGATAACCCCGATTATCAGTGTCCGTATTATCTGAACTATGTGTAATACAAAATTTACCAAAGTGTAAATTATTTTTTAAAAAAGTTTTAGATGCACTGTATAGTTTTTTTTCTTCAAAAGCTGGTACTTAATATATATATATATATATATATATATATATATATTTTACAAAACAAAGCACACAAATCTGATTTTTCTCGTTTAAAGTTTAAAATTGATAATACAATACAAATTTTGAAATATTGGTGTAATTTAATTGAATAAGAAATGGTCATAGGTCCGAGGTAACTTTGGTCCACGTTAACTCAGATAATCGAGGTTCCAATGTGTTTTCAATTTGACGCCGAGGCAATATTGTGTTTTCTGTGTTCCAAATTGTTGCAGAAACTGTAAAAGCATAAATAATGACGTTAGAAAGATCTACCCTTTTTTCCTCAACAATATTTCCAAATTACAACTTTTTACAATTGTATAGAAAAGCAGCTGCAGTGATACTATTCTAGATACAAAAAAAAAAAAATGCAATAGTGAAGCAAAAATAAATTAGAAATGAAGTTTTAGACTTGAATCTGATGACTTATAACTCAATTTGTATGCTATGCATATCACATTAGTATTATGACTGAATACTTGAATTCATTTTGAAGAAATCAGATTATCTTAATTGAGATAATAATGCTCGATAGAGCAAGTTTCTGCATTTTGTGCTGTATGCATTGCAAACACAATTAATTTTGAACATGGTGACAACTTTGCTAATCTCTCAATCCAAATCATTTATCTGTTACACGTTTTTCAAGTCTTGACTTTGTTAAATGTTATTTTTTTAGGATTTGTATAATATTGTAAATGAGCTTGAAGTCATTTTTTTCGTGTTTGTGTATTCTTTTGTTTCCAAGTTCACTTTTGTCTCAGTCTTTGTCACAAACAGTTTTGTAAACTTGTTTAAACCCATGTATGGTAATGTATTATACATAAATATCATTGAAAATGTTTTGAAAGTCGTAAAGAAGAAAAAACATTAAAGAAAATAATATAGGATGAATTTGTGTTGTTTAGGTCATTTGTTCCAATTTCCTCTCCACAACTTAGAACTTAGAAATTAGAACATCTGGTCTGCGTGGTAAGTTTACAATTTCAAGAATTTTTGTTTGTCACACAACATTATAAATTATGCATTTTATTTATGAAATTAAGTTTTAATTATTTATCCAATATGGAAAGTACATGTAAATAAGACTTATTTTATGGTACAATGGTTTTCTTAACACAATCTGCGATCTTAAGGACAAGTTCCTTTGCACCAGGTGCTGTTAATACTGTTTTTTTAATTGCAAATCCAAGTAGTAGAGGTTTAGTTATTTGCAGCCGGGAAGCCAAAAATGAAGCAAATGCACGAGTGTCAATCTATAAATTTGTAAAAATTGCATATTATTTACTGAATGAAAAAGCATTACTCAATTGTGCTAAAAACAACAACTGCAAACAAACCTCATCTATCCCAAATAATACTTTAACTTGATAGTCTGGCGTTGAAGTCTCTGATATGCCTTTAAGCGGTGTTACTGATAACTAGATATAATTACATAAGAAATTCAAATCTTACATGAAATTTAAAAAAAACGATTTGAGCCCAAGATACGAGCAAAATTATATTCTTTGGTACCACTTGAGATAAACATGCAATATAAGTCAAATGCATATAAATAAATATTAACTGATAAAATCCCTTCAAAACAGTTCAGGGAAAAAAAGAGTTTGGGGCAAATTTGTGGAAATTTTTCTTTTATATACAAAAAAATCATCTTTACCAATGTTCCAATCTTTTCAAATTGAGTTATAACAATAAATAACTTGTCTTCAAAATCAAAAACACCTAGATCAGTATGATAGCCCTCAACATCTACAGCTGTCTGAAATGAATTTAAATCAATTAAAAATCACTGGAATTAAAGTATGTACTTGTTGCGTTTAGGATGCATTTGTGTAAACTTATTCACATTGAAACTAAACTTTCATGTGTTCAACAATTACTATAGTTCAACACCTGTTGAACACAAATTTCATTTTACATGCTAAACTCTCATATGCCACCAGAGTGTGCTGAACCGAAATTAGGCTAATTTGAATAGACCTTAATTGGTTACAAAAAAATGACAATACTGTCAATAATTATGACGTTTTTGGTATTAGATTACGTCTCAATGAGGTGCCGTATGGTGTGACCCCCACTTGAAACGTGTATAGTAATAGCTGAATGATAAAATTATTGACATTTAGGCCTACAGTTTTGACAGGTGAGGATCTGATCTTCGATTACGTGACACTAGTCATATTTATTCTTAAAGAAATACAAGTATCGCATGCATGCACCTAAAACCTATAGTTTTTGCATATGTCATGGACCTTAATTGATCAAAGCGGGTATGACACTCCTTAACCCTAATCTTTAAAAATACCAGTTTGGGTACACTGCACATGACCTTCGACCCTTACCAAATGATTCCTGATATTTTGTTGAACCTCAACTTGCTCCATCGTTGTTGACTTTGTCCAGTCCTCTAGGTGGATGCGATACAAGTTTTCAAGACGTGTTTACAATTCTAAATTCACGTTTTCCGTTTTTATCGACATTCTTTATACTATGACAAGCAGATATCTATTTTCGTAAACCAGTCAGTGATGTGGCGCCACCTGGGAATTCTTTAAAGAACGCCGTTTTTTAGTGTGTATGCAAGGCTGGATTTTGTTGTTTACTGTTCTGCTGCTACTGCTGTTCGATGAATACCTATTTTTAATTATGAACGAATGATAAAGACGTGTGTAGGAATGAGGTAAGTTAATACTTGGCACATATTCTAGGTTAAACATACTACCCTAATTATAAAATTAAGAAATTTTCAGAATCGAATCTGTGTATACATTCGATGTAGATTTTACATTTGTAGATTCTATCTTTCGAACCCGCGCTACGTTTTCATTCATGGTCCGGTATGTCCTGCCACCAGAACAAATGTTCAACACTTATCCCTTTTAATTACTTGATTATGATAAATTTAATTCCCGTTATTAATATGCAATGGGCACGCCTATAAGGAAGTGAAAGTATTTTTTTTCTACAGGCTAGTGAGACGAGATGAGTGGGTGCTGAAACGCTTTTATAGGCTCATCTTCATTCTAGTCTCTTTTTTGCTATTTGTTTTACTTTAATAAACGTACGTCCTACTCAAGACTGTTTTTTTTTCTTCATATTTACTTGGCTGATTGTCCTCTTATTTAGCTACTCGACCTGTATATATATAGTTTCAAGGTTTTATTTAAAAAGTCAATATGAAAACATGCATGTTGTTAGTTAGATTATACTTGTTTGGTATTGAATCGTCGTACCAAAATTAGTTATTCATAATTATAATGCCTGTCTGGGAATGTATAAGAAATTGTTAAGGGCCATTCAAAAAGGACGTCCTCAAGAGAGGGGGAATCAGCCTGTCAGGGCATATGGACAGGGGGAGGGAGGGAGGGGGTAGCCTTTATGGACGTCCACTAATGATAGTATTTTTCAGTTTTTTATTTTTTTGTTTAATTAAGTTTTAAATGTCAGTGAAAGGGAAATTGGACCGCAGTCTTAATCGTACTTCAATTTTTAAAATCTCGGGGAAAGTCAGGAATTATGCCTAATTTTGTGTTTATGCTGGAATTTCCCTACGAGGTCAGGAAATTTCGGTTAATCAGAAAAAAGCTTTAAAGGTCTGTGAAAGGGGAATTGGACTCCCAAAAGTCCCAAATGTACTTGAATTTTTAAGATCTTGTGAAAGTCTGGAATTATGCCTAATTGCCTAACTTGGTGTTAGACACCAATTGTATGCTGGAATTTCCATTCGAGGCCAGAGAAATCTGGATAAATGTCGTGGAATTGGTAGCGAGTAGTGCTTGGAAATTTATAGAATGGACCTTTGTATGTTCCAAAACAATTTCTGGACACCCTACTTTAAACAAAAATTAAGGACGTCCAGAAGGGGGTGATGTAGGGGTGAGGGTGTCTGGGATACAATGGACACCATGTTTACAGGGGGTAGGGGAGGAAGTCAATTCTTAAGGAATTTCGGGGACGTCCTTTTTGAATGGTCCCTTATAGTGGTGAGTTCACTATTATTTCTATAATGTATTTACATTTATAATCAATTTAGGGTACCAAAATCACGTATAAGATTTTGGCAAGAGATTCTTGAATGGTACAGGAGCATGTTCGGCAAATGACATTGATAAGAGATAATTGTCATATGGGAATTTAATAGTCGCGACCTCGAAATACACGACTTCCGTGTTATGGTTGGGATTAAATTAGAAAGGAGATAATATGCATTCGTCATTTACGAAGTCGCCTATTCTAACACATGTCCACCATGATGACAATTTTCTTGTATTAAATCACGTCATTTTCCATACAATGGCAACTGGCTGATACATCAACCCCTTATGTTGATAATGTTGAAACTGCCGGTACCGGGTACCAAAGTGCTGAAGGTACGATGTTTTATTGCAGGTGCCAGAATGAAGGTTAAAGCTTTTTTCCCCCTGTTTATACAAATTATCAACTATATAATGACATCAACCAGTCTCAACATACTCATTTAATTTGATGTAGTCGCACATTTAATTAGCTATCTCTAATAAACAGCCATGAAATTTCAGAATTTAAAGTTATACACTCTACATCATAATTATAACATTGTGCAAAGTTGACACAGATCTTGTGGGTTTTGTTTGTTTGTTTTGAATATCATGGAATTGTATCAAAAGTTCATGACAAGAGAAATAATATAAAAAAAATCCCACTTAAGGTTTTCTTATTCAAAGGAGATGTAATTTCAATAATTTCAAATTTCATGTTTGTACTTGTTGGAATTTTCAATCAAATCTCCAGCCACTCTCTGCCTCGCATCTTATGTGAATTAATCGGTTATAGAATCTAATCTGATTAATCGTGGTCTACTATGCTGTCTAAGCAATTAAATGAGTCGCATCCACTCAGCTAACGTGAAATCTGATTAAAGCTTGTTGAATGTATTTAATCACATCGAATTCGTTCTAGATGTTGTAAAACCAATTTCACTTTCTCAAAATTTTGAGTAATCTATCTAAATCTCCAGTGATCAAATTCATGAATCTACTAAACGTTTTACTAAAACGTTGTATACTTTATAAATGTATTTTTGGGTCTTTAAACTTTGTGCCAATAATAGAAAGTTTGTGCCATACAGTGCATTGAGTGCAAAAAAAAATATCTCAAGATTTGCTTGAAAACCATAGTCAGGGTATGTAACCACAGGAATCGAAACCTAATTTTACGAGGGCAAGTTGGAGGCGTCACTGGTAAATTCCCTTGCGATGGCATAGATAAGGTCACCAGTCCTATTGACATGAATTTAAATCTACGAGCCTCCAATTAAATAGAAAATTTTGCAAGTTTGCATGCAAGCGTTGTGTTGTCTTTCAGGGTCACTAGTTTTGCATGCTTTTTAAGTTGAGAATCGTATAGTTATAGTTTAAGATTCCATTTTTTTGTATACTTTTAGACTACATTTGGTAATCTTCAAATTTATGCAGGTGTTTTGGAAGTAAGATAAACATGGTTATTTTTTTGAGAGACAGTAAACAATTTGAAAACAGTAAGTGGCCATTCAGAAAGGACGTCCTCAAGAGGGGGTCGTAGATGGGGAGGGTCTGCTGGCATGTGGATAGGGGGAGGGCCCAGTCGTCCAACAATTGATTTCATTTTTAAGTTCTTGGATTTTCTGTTTAATGAAGTTTTAAAGGTGAAAGGGGAAATGGGCACCATAAGAAATGTGTCCCCAGTCCCATATGTACTTCATTATGCCTAACTTTGTGTTGAACACCAATTTTGTGCTGGAATTTTCCTTCGAGATCAGGAAATTTCAGTTTATCAGAAAACTTAGGTAAAATGTCATGGAATTGGTAGCGAGTAGTGCTTGGAAATTTATACGTTGGGCTATTCCTGGACACCCTACCTTTACCTTGTGGGCAGGGGGTGAGGGGCAATTTTGAAGGAATTTCGGGGACGTCCTTTTTGAATGGCCCCTAACAAGACATGCAAAATATGATAAAGTTGTCTTACTGGAGTCTTTGCACTATTTATTTGTGCGATAATTATGTATTAATGATATAATTAGTGCCTACTTATTTGTGAGATACTAATATATTAATGCTGTAATTATTGTTTACTTGTTTGTAGGATAATTATCATTGTATTTTGTCTGAAGTATGTAAAAATTGAAATCCACGTTCAGTTTGAACGTTCGTGCTGCATATTTTTAATTAAAGCAACTTGATGTTTTAATTTTAAAATGTAATTTTATCCGTCTCGCAGTTAAACACCCAACACACTAGTAAGTGGGCAAACAGCAACTGGACGTATTGATCCTATAGATGTTAATCTAGATTCTAAACGAGCAGTTTTACAGCTGACACGAAAGTGTATATACTGTAAATTTCAGTTTTTGAATTTGTAATGTTTTCCTAGTTATGGAGTTGTTGCAGGCGTGCACATAGAATTCGTAAGAAGGCGGTCAATAATGAGAAGTTTTATTAATAAAATGGGAGAGCAAATTTGTCAACATAGGCATGCGCATGCCACCTAGGTTAATGCTTGTCCAATTGGGTCATTTACTGATAGCAAAGTAGGCTAGGTCAATTAATGTAGGTGTCATTTTTTATCTCGATAAAAATTGTTTCTCTGGCCATGCCCATGAAGTGGGCGTTGGTGGCTGGGGTGCACCACAAAAAAATGTGTACTTGTCATGAGCTCTGATTTAAATGGTTTTGTTTTCATTTTCATTCAGTGCATGAACATTCGTGAAAAGATAACTTAAGCCAGAATGATGCTCGCAATAGGATAGAAAACAACCCAAATTTTTGCCAAAAAACAAACAAAATGCAGCCTTGTTTATTTCAATTTTTTTTTAAATGTCTTTGCTCAAAAAGAGTTTACCAGAGCTATGAACTACAGTGTGGCCATAAAAAAAGGGGAAACTTTTTCATAAATTCGTAACTTTCATTAATAAGTAAATCCAATTTTGTACAAATATGTTGCAATGTGTTGCAGTGGATGGAGGACACTCTTTGAGTACAAATTGAAATAGCTGTTTTGTTCATACGTGTGTTGCCTATATTTGTGCAAAACTGGGTCTACTTTGATTAAAAAACAATAAAAGTTACGAATTTATGAAAAAGGCTGTGGCCACACTGTATTCATGATACACATAAGTTCTTGTATATTAAAATGTGTAACTTGTGCAAGTGCAGTCGTGCATCATATATTTAGTTCTGCATTTCATCAACGATGTTATTTATGTCTTATATGCTTTTTTTTTGTGAATAAGCAAGTGTGCTTGCCATTTTGCTGCACTCAGGCGGAAATAGTAGGTCTACATTACAAACAAATTAGGTAGAAAATAAAGAAGTGCTCTTGTAGGCTTATGAATGCAGGGATAAAAGGACGCTTGCCGCCGTTTTTTTCTTTTTTCTTTTAATATTTGTCAACACAAAAAAAAAAAAAAAAAAAAAAAAATGAATAACTTAATAAAGGTGTGGATTTGCCCTGGTTGTTTTACAAGCTTTGGTTGATTATAGACAAGATGACCTGTCTTGTTACATAGTTTTAGATAATAGAATAAACTTCCAAAATGTATTATGACCTAGATTTGTGGGACGTTTATTTTCATGATCATGAAAAGTGCCTTTATATGCACTTGGGAATTCAGATCTTTGCTTATGACAACACTATCTTTACAAAATAGTGTCCAAACACAAATATATGTATGTCATCAATATTATGCTTTACTGCAAGCTTTGTACATGTAAAATTTGTGAAAGTTGGAAAAACAAGATATAAATGATGAATATATTCATATTTGAATGGTTTGGTTCTCAGATTCAAAAGTTTTTAAAGTTGGTTTGTCCATGATTCATTTTTTTAAAGTTCACATACTATGCTGAATACTATAATCACTGTTATATAAAACAATTGACAATAGTATTTTCCTAATCCATTATTTTCTGTATCCAGAATTGGTGACCTAGTTACTCTTTATTATTTTAGACTAACTGCTTTTGGGAAATTGGCGTATAATAAATGTAAAAATATCAAATATATATTGTTTTACTAAAATTACATGCATTTTAAAATGCGAAATTTCTCAAACTCTCATCAATATCAACCATGCATTTAATTGCACAGACAAATATAGTTTGTGGTGGTCTTGAAGTCGTAAATGTAAATTGCAAAATTTCTCAGCGCTCGTCCTGAATTTATATCTACGCAATCCACCCTAAAAAACGTATATTTAACCTAAATCGTTGTTTGCTAGCTGCAACCCTTGCGAGATGATGAATGTCGAATGAAAGGAACGAAAATAGAAGAAAGTATATTGGGTGGATTACTCGAAATAACAGTTGAGTCATGATTTAGCTCAAACACCCTTATTGCACTGCTCAATGTTTGCAGATTATCACTCTTAAAAATTTCACGAACAAACGTGACCTGACCACGCTCCAGGTAGGCTTTGCATATTCATTGTAAACGTACGAACGCTTCTGGGTTACAGTTCCTGTATATAGGCATGCCTTGCGTTTTTCACCTCGGTGTAAACTGGTAGGCATACCCTAAATTCTATTCCATTTTCTTCAGCTTGTTATAAGGTTAACTTTTTGTATATGCACCTGCTTTCAGAGGTCAAACATAACTTGAAAGTTTAAAAATGAAATAAGATTTCCATTTCCGTTTTTCGGATGCCTTGCAAGTATCAGAGTGGGCATTTTTAACAATAATAACTTTTTAAAAAAATTTGGTATGAAAAAATGCTTGTACTGGTCATTTTGTCAGGTGACGTGCTTCGATTCGTATTCATTTCTTCACTTTATTCGCTACATTGAGTATACACGTTGAATGATTGCCGAATTTTGATATTAAATAGACCGGTTGGCTAATAACACTTGTAACACACTATCATTTTTATTGTAATTTCAGGAGTCCCATGTGCAGCCTAATGGTCTTACAACCAAGGAAGCCGACAGATCGATAGCTTCCTTGTGGTTATTTATGCTGTATTTGACCATATTATGGATAAATGGAAACTAAATCCTCGTATCACACCTATGGTTTCGAAGAAGCAAATGGCCTTTTTAAATTCTGGCCATCCATATCAGTGGCGAAGCGTGGCACGTGGCAAGGTTTTCACCAAAATTTTCCAGGTAATTTTATATTTGGAACGGCGATAAGCCGTGGAAGTTGTAACTTGATTTTTTGTTAACGTATCATGGCCTGATTTTGAACATCTCACATTTTTTTTCTTTCTTAGGGCACTCTTGTTGTGATTTTGCTGTTAACTGTGCTGGTCAACGTTATGTTTATTCTTGATACAACGAAGAAATTGCAATCTGGGGGTGATGAGTCAGGTGAGCGCTTTCAGGACCATCACCAAACTTTAGAGGACAGAAACCAAATTGCCAGGCCCTAAAACTGGAAAATTATTTTGTTGTTTTACAGGACAAGAATCTGGCTTCGTTTTAGATAAACGACGGAATGACTGGAGGTTAAGAGAGAACTTGCCGAAAACCCTCGTGGTGGAGGTGCTATCAAGTCAGTCAAAAGTTTCAGTCATTGTGGATGGCACTACGGTCAGTACCCTTCTCTGGTTTGTGATCAGAGATATGGACAGTTTTATTTTTTTAATTGACTTTCAATGTCTGCTAATTTCTCTTAGATATTGGAAGATTCGGATCCTCATAGAGGTCGAGGAGTTCATGCCCTCATACTTAATCAAGCTACGGGTAGTGTAATGGCACAACGAATTTTTGATACATATTCTCCTCATGAAGACGAAGCAATGGCCCTTTTTCTGAACATGGTATCAGACAAGCGAATCCTGGTATTTTGTATTAAGGTGTGTATATAGACTGCGCTATACCATCTGGTTCTGTAACGAGATTGTAAGTAATTCAATTAAATTATTCCATTAATCAATCAGGATGAAGGAACGTTTCAAATGAAGCAACAAGCTAGGGATCTACTAAAGCGTTTAGGAAGCCGAAAAGCAAATCTTATTGGCTGGAGAGACATGTGGGCCATGGTGACACAAAAAGGAGGTATGCAAATCTAGTTTTGTTTTCCATTATGGTTTTATCGCTACATGTGGGATTGCATTTTGTTGAGGGAAAGTTCTTTACTTTAGGAAAAATATATGGGGAAAGCTACAGCAAGTCTCCCGAATTTAACACTTGGGGAGCACCTGTTCTGCTACGAGCCAACGTTCCACTGGTTTCCATGGAAGGTAATTCATTTCGGTTTGGCGCATATTTGATTTCTTCCGCCTATACATTTGTGATAAATTCTCGTAATGTGTTTATGATGATACAATAGAGAGCGAGTGCGATTGGCCAGATACGGAAGAAAACAATCGCCGCCGGGCTTTCTGCAATCGAATTGAAGGGTATGGCAGCGTGTGCAGTTGCACCGACCCTGCCCCTATTGTGTTCAAACCGGAACCTGTATGTATTTGGATATGGACATTGCAAGAATTTGTATATGAAAATACAGGAAACTTAATTACTATATATTAAATTTATAGATATATAATACTCTGGTGTATGATATTCCAGTCGCCATTATTGCTAGCAATCGTCCCCACTACCTCTATAGGTAAGCAATCATTTAATTAAATGCGTGAAATAAGAGGGTTCTAAATGAAATAGTACGTCTATTCATGAATAATGAGCATTTGTTTGAGTAAAACCCTTTTTTCTGTGCAGGATGTTGCAGTCTTTGCTTTCTGCTCAAGGTGCCAACAGCAATATGGTTACTGTATTTATTGATGGATATTTTGAAGAGCCCTTAGAAGTCACTAAGTTATTCGGCTTAAGAGGAATTCAACATACTCCCATTGGTGCCAAGAATGCTCGAATCTCACAACATTATAAAGCTTCCTTAACTGCAACTTTCAATCTTTTTCCTGTAAGTTTACAAGCTTTTCTTATATCGGGCATCTATTAGGCAATATTCCGAGACTGGGATGTAAAATTCAAGTTACTAAATGAAAATTTCAATACATTTTGATAGTTGCAACATTCTAAATAAGTAGTAGTTGTACTCACATTAACTATCACATTTTGGCATAAAATTTAATTACGATCCGTTGTCATTTACTAGGATGCGAAATATGCAGTTATCATTGAAGAAGATTTAGATGTCTCGTTGGATTTTTTTAGGTATTGTTCATCAGATAATCTATTAAAAAGTTTGCTTTCTTATTATTATAACTAATTTTCTGATGTTTATATAGCTATTTTAATCAAACTATTCCTCTAATGGAGGAGGATGAGACTGTCTATTGTATTTCTGCATGGAATGATCAGGTAATTCTAAGTTTCACATTACGCATTCTGGAGATTGAATAATCCTTGGCTCATGTGACTATCAATTTTAA
Organism: Julus scanicus; assembly: GCA_034698625.1. Lineage (NCBI taxonomy): Eukaryota > Metazoa > Arthropoda > Diplopoda > Julida > Julidae > Julus > Julus scanicus. The sequence continues at coordinate 18,053 of JAQGBW010000341.1, read as the reverse complement.
GGGCTATGAACATACAAGCGAAGATCCGTCCCTTTTGTATAGAGTAGAAACCATGCCAGGACTTGGGTGGATTTTAAAACGAAGTCTTTACAAGGAAGAACTGGAACACCGGTGGCCCACTCCCGAAAAAGTTGGCTTTTTATTTTAACTCGTAGTTTATCATCATTCGTTAACTCGTTCTAAGGCATCCATTTTGATTTTCCTAGATGTGGGATTGGGACATGTGGATGCGTTTGCCCGACATCAGGCAGAATCGGGAATGCATAGTCCCTGACGTATCTCGTACTTATCATTTTGGCTCGTCTGGCCTGAATATGAATTCGTATTTCCAGGACGTATACTTTAAAAAACATTCGTTTAACACACAACCTCACGTGAAACTGAAAAATATTCAAAGGTAGAGCATAGAAAAATGGCTTTCCATTGTACCGCGAAGACTGGCTCGTGTGTGTTCTCAACATTTCTTATACTTCAACCATCTTTAGCTTGAAAAAGGAAAGCTACGAAGCGTTATTAGACGATCTGATGAGAAAAGCAACTGTTCTCGATCACAGTAAATCACCTTGTGAAGAAGGATTCATACCTGACACGGAAGTGGGTATATGTTACATTTAGCTTAAGCGCAATTGATTGAAACTGGCATTCATTAATTTGGAAATGATTAACTTCAAAACAGGGACAACCGTATATCATGTTTATCAAAATGGACACGCCTAAGGATTTTACGACCTGGTTGCATGTTGCTAAGGCAAGTATATCGTCCAGTATAGTCTCGATTATTCAAGTTAGAATTTTAACTAATTCCTTGGTTTATTCGGATTAGTGTTTTCGTATCTGGGACTTGGACGGAAGGGGCTTTCACAAAGGAATGTGGCGCCTTTTCATGAAGAAGAATCCTCTCATGATAGTAGGCGTTCCACATTCGCCTTATTCGTATGCACTTTTTTCACTCTTACTCAAGTTTTTAGGGACTTTTCCCAGTAAATCGATAACGATAACTTGACCTCGATTTCTCTTTGCAGAAAATTTAAGCCGGATAACGTGGTACCTATTTATCTAGAACCTCATTCGGATAAAAGTAGAAATGCTTTCCGGTAGAAGACTATGTTCCCACATTGACACATCGTACATTCTGGTTTGCATAAGTTCATTCCCATAATGCGGATGTACCTGCCGGTAATTACGAGAGTACCTGCTTTGAGACTCGACAAGGCCCTCCTCTGCACGCTGGCCTTTCCCGAAGACAGTTTTAAGACTAGATCATCCTTGTGAGAGCAACTTAAGTTGCGAGTGTGTTGAGTGCGAGCTAACCGGGAGTTGTGCCTTGTGTGCTTCATTTAAGAACTAGTGTATACGACAGAGTCCAAGCTCTGCTTCGTGAATAGCGTGTTCGACTTTAGTATTTTTTGCAGCAAGTGAGTAGCTCATAATTCTCCTCAAAACAGTCGTTTTCAATCGTGCCAGTATCTACCTGCAAGTAGTTTTTTTCAGCTTGTGTTCTGCCATTGGTGAAACTGGGAACATGACTGTTGTGGATTGAGGAACCACGTCCATCACTTTACGTCCCAATTCCATCTCCTATGCACATTCTCCCACTCGTTTTATTTATCGATCGAGTGATACTAGTCGCAAAATATATCGTTCCTTTTTAATATCTCGTTTTTTTTGTAATTCCCTTTATTAATAAACAAAAATTAATTTTATTCGAGCATGTAGAAAATTACTAATGTTATTCTCTGTTTGGCTTTAAAATATTTTGCAGCAAAATAAAAACAGGATGTTATCAAAATGGATAAGTTGGACCATCTTCGTTGCTCCTAAAGTATCCCTAATCAACTTCAAGTCCTTTGCTGCGCAAAAAAGATTCCACCTTGGGCTCTCGTCCGAGAAAGTTTTTGAGCATTTCCGAACCATCCTATGTTTGGAATATCAAAAAAGGATCTCGTTATCATCGATTGCTACTTAACCGAAGACTTTCTTCTAAATCTTTTAGAAGAATGAATTGTAATATTCACCACAGAGCCACCGGGCTGCAAGATGCATCGTCGGTAATCCATGCCGACTTTGGGATTCATGATGCCTTCCTGCTTGAAGCGAGAGTAGAACATATCCATGCTGAAGACCTCACTCCACTGCAATAGACAAATGTAAACTATGTTAAAGTAAGAAACTTTCTTTTGTATTATCCACATTCTAATTTTGGAGACATATATTACATGCAATACTGTCCCCGAACAACTTACGAGATAGCCGTAATATTGAGCATCATATCCACCAGCAATATGGCCGAAAGATGCGGGCATGTTAGTGCCCTCGATGGCAGGAATTCCGGTGATTTCATTAAATAGCCGATTGAAAAGTTCTTGAGTGTTAGCCTGGAGAAAAGAGACAAAAATTCAATTTGCATAAACCCTTGCCATCGATTTTTTTGTTGTAAAAATATCAAGTTTATAATGTTATTACTTTTTCCAAAGTATGTATGTGCTGGTCGAATGTGGCCAGTCCAATTTGGCGCAAATTGAAGATTCCGGCATTAGCAACCTGGGATTTAATTAACTTTTCGATAACATCGTCAGGCAACAGGCTTCCGTCCTTATAATGACCAGACATGCGCTGCAAAGGTTCTTTCTCCCAAACCCAGTTTTCTAACATCTGTGATGGGGCTTCCACAAAATCACGTTCCACACACGTCCCGCTGAATAAGGCGTATTTGGCTTGTGCACACATGTTATGCATCACATGACCAAATTCGTGGAAATATGTCTCCACCTTTATTGAAAAAAGTGTGTTAATGACGTAGGTTGGAACTATAACCGACTAACTCCTGTGCCACAGTTGCTCAAATCACATTAGCTTGAGACCGAGTTGCGTCTCAAGTCCCAGATGCATACACCAGCTGCACAGAAAAACTGCCAAGACGAGATCAAAACTGTGACAAGACAAACAAATATGAGACTCAAGCTTGAGTTTAAGGTTGAGATGAAGCTTAGAAGAGGCCAAGCTTGAACTGCAGTTTGGTGAGCAACTGTGGTACGAGAGTCAGGGATAATTAAACCGATCTCAAGTCTTACCTCCTTGTGATCCAATAAAGAAGGCTTGTCCTTTGTGGGTTTAGTGAAATTTGCCATCATGGCAGCTACTGCTACTTGACGATTTCCATCGTGAGAAATGCAGCCTGGCTACTTATGAAAAACAACCGTATTAAACACTACACTATTTCCTTTACTTCTGGCGTTATTCTCCTCTTACCTGAAGCGGGAACACGGCAGCATGACCAAATTTCCCTTCTCTAGGAAAAAGGTCCAAGAAGAAGTAGCCTAACAGTTGATTATCATTTGCATCGTTTACCCTGAACTGTAATTTAAAGAAACGATAAGTCACGGCAAGTGGCATTAAAGAAACCTGTTGTTCTTGGGAGAACGTTTGCTTACCATGCGGACATCTTCATGCCACACTTCTCCGTTTTCAATTTCCGTAAATTTCACGCCCAACAGTTCCTATGTATAATTTCTAGTGTCAATTACCAAGAACGTAAACATGTTCAATGAGAATGGTACTTTCCACAAACCTGGTATAGCTCCAGTAGACCTTTGGTTACCACTTGAATGGGAAAATACTCTTTCAGTTGATTCTGATCAACAGCATACAGCTTTTCTTCTACCATGGCCATGTAGTAGCGGCAATCCCAGTAATTCAAACAGCCATCAAATTTTCTCCCTTGCAATTTACACTAATTTCAAAAACAAGAACAGTAAGATGACTGGATACTTTTGAGGACTGAATCTAGATTGGTCGTGTAAACGTAAAGGTCAGTACACAAGAAACACTGAAACAAAATTTCCAGAATGTTTTTCGAAGCATGTGTCGCAAATTTCCTTTGATCCAGACCACCTCTCGAGCAATCCTCCAGTAAACATCGAAATGTGTCAGAAAATGGCCGTTATTCGATACATGTTTCACAAACACTTCTGGACACACCAAGGTAGCATGTGTATGTTTCATGTTTCTTTTGGTGCACACGCACCTTAACATAATGTATTTGGTTACCTCTTCTTCCTTGAATTTCAACATGATTTCTTTTTCATTGATCCACAATGGACGGAGTTTCTCGGCTAATTCCTCGAGGAATTTCTTAACTGCTTGAGGGGTCTTGGCCATTCTGAGTTCGGTAATAAAAGTCACGTGATTGGGGTAACCTAAAAGGTTGGCTTGCTACGAAAAAAAAATTTTTGAAGAACATTAGCCATATGTTGCAAATCATATTGTTGACGATTCAGTGATCAGTATCAACGTAATCGCACCTTATGTCGCAATTGTATAAGTTCTTCCAAAATCGGTGTATTTTCCTCCATGCATCTGCAAAGCAAACGTTGAAATGGTTAGGTATGATTATGTACTAATCTAAGACAAATAAGTGCTTTTTACTCGAGCATACTTTGAATGGAAGGCAGTCTCGATCTTAAGCCTGGTTTGCTCGTTGCTTGCTTTACGAACTATTGGAAAAAAATGTGGGTACTTCAAAGTAACCTTCAGTTTTCCAGAAGGCAGCTGCAATAAAAAAATCAAATATTACTTTCCTCCGGGCAACAAAGGTGAAAATTACTAGAATGCTTATCTATAGCTCTAACCTTTTCCAGTGTCTCCAAAAAGTCACTTGGAAGACCTGTCAGCTCCTCTTCTGATAATTCCATTATGGTGTTTTCTTCATTTAAATTGCGCTGAAAAGTGATGCTTAGCTCACTTTTCCGCTTCTTGATCGATTTAATCTCTTCTCGAATGTCGTCGGACAAATGCAACCCTAATGTAACGTTAAGCATTATTTTCGGATAGAGATATTCCAAGATTTATGTGATAGGTGTATTTACCATTGCGCATTCCTAACTTTATCTTTCTTTCAACGTATCGCTTGGCTTCTCCATCCAGGCTATCAAAGTTGCTCTTTTTTTTAAATGCGAGAATCTTGTCGAAAACATCTTTCCGCATACTAAAAATACACGTAAAAGATCTTTAAACTATCCGATGGTTTACCATTTATTTGCATGTTACAAGCCATACCTCATTTCCACATCAAATTCTTCCAATTGCCTAGACGCTTCCGTACTGGCTTCTCGAAGCGCCTTGTCGGAGGAGGCATGTTGCGGAAATGTCAAAGGTGATTCTAAGGTAGCATAATCGCATTCGATGTCTGCCAAGGCCTGCAGACAGAATTAACATCCAGTTTATATCAGTGAATGCAGATGAGCAAATTAAAATGTTTGTGCAATTAAAAACCTTTCCTACAAATACAACTGGCCCAAACTGAATTCTGGATGGCATTACGGGTCCCCGAGATCTTTTGTATGCATCTCGCTGATATTGCTTAATGCAAGGCTAATTTATCCAGTGAATAGGGTGCGAGGACTCGTGCCTAACTCACATTCAGAAAACTTTTCAAATTCTCATTCCCAATTCTCACAAAATCCTGGAACTGTCCCTGTGAATTTATCTTTTTTTCCATTGAATCACTCCTTCATTCTTCCTTGCAGAGAAAATCCTGTTTGGTTTTTTTTAAAACTTTGTCGTGATCATGAAAGCAGCATTGCGAAAACATTTTAGCTTGGGCACAAGCATCCATCACATATAATTAGCAAAACTAATTTTATCGGATATTATGTAACGACCTCCTAGTTTTTTAAGCAATATATGCGCAGGTCAGCATAAGGAAGAGTGGTCCAACTTTCAAACCAAAAGGGTCGCAACTGCCAGCATACGCTATAATTATTTAAAGATTACAGCATTTATATTTTTTATGCAAATAATTAAATATGTATGTTAACAATAATCCATTGCAATTATATTTTTTTTCTAATAGCTGATATCGGTATTTTTTATGTAAATAATTAAATATGTAGTATATGTTAACAATAATCCATTGCAATTTTTTCTTTCATGTTGCCGGATGACTATCGAGGGTGTTGGACCATCTTAATAAAAGGGATATGAGGTAAGATCACCATCACAATATATTTTTTTCATTTGGATGAATTCCTCCAGCAATTTCATTGAAACAAATTGCGAAAAACACTGCCAGGATAGCTGACCCCGGCTTTGCATCGTGGTCTCACGACTGCCGCATTGGGATCGAAGCGTTGTTACAGTTTCGTCTAGGCTACAAGTCATGCATAGCCGACAACATAGTTTGTATATGCTCAATGTTAGGGATTCATTTTGTAATTATATAGCAAATTCGTCATTAACTTCAAAACAATTCCAAATTGATTAATTGCACAGGGATGCATGATGTTGTTGTTGTGACCAGTGCAGCGGAAACTCTGGTCTCGGCTAGTTGCACTGATCATATCTGTAAACTGTTTATTTCATATAAGCACAGAAAAATGTGAAAACTCATACATAGTATATACACTCAGATAATTGCGCAGGCGGACAATTGCTCAGTTGATATTTATTCAAGGGAGCTCTTGGACAAGTGGTCATGCACATCATCCCGCTTATACACATGTTTTTGTCTAATTTACCAATTGTCATGTATGTTCTAATGACCATTTCCAGAAATATTCCAGAATATATTGTTCAAAGTTTCGTATAAACAACCTATTTTCTCTCCTGAGTAATTGTCCGCCTGCGTATATGCACGCTGGAGCTAATGCCTCTCTGCCTTATTATCCAATGAGCATCTGTACTTTGATCTTTTGTCCGGGATTTATAGCAAATTTAACCCTGAAATTATGTATATGAATCAATACTACAACATAATGCGAGGGGTCAGAGGTCGAACGGGCATACATTATCGATCGCTATAATTCATTTGCATAGTAATTAATTTTTAATTATGTAATGGCACGTGGCTTATTTGCTGAAAAAAGGAATGACTCAGATTAAAATTGGCTAGGGTTCTTGCCTTGATGACGTTGTCGAAATTGACTTCGGACTCGGGCACAACCGCGATTTTGTCGTAAATTTGTCGGCTTCGGTCAATAAGCTCTTTCACTTGTTTAGGAATGTCCTCGGGTGAATAAAGACGCATATCCCAATCGGCTCGAATTCCACTCTCGGGCATTTTTACCGGAATTAAGCTTCTTATCAAATTTAACCTTAACGTATTACGCCCTGCGAACAATTGACGGATTGTCCCTCGTACGGCAGTACAGCGGATCAGATAAACACTCATATCAAGCTAAGTCAGAGATATGCCATACATTCGAGCTTTTCTGAAGTCAGTAAACTACTCTACTTATCTCTCGTATACCGCGATCATTCGAACCCAAAACAGAAAACTCTCTGAAACAAACAAAAAAACAAAACTTAAAAACAACTAAAATTAACTTATCGTTTTACTTGGGTTACATAGTACAATGACACTTCATTACTACTAGGGAGCGCTCCAAGCATGTACTAGGTCATGTTGACCATTATATTTTTCAATAAATTCACTTATTCGGAATTATTTATGTGTAAAATAAGAGTTTCTTATATCGAGTGTGTATTTGTAAAGGAAGGTTAAAAATCTTATTTAGCTCTTGTATTTACAGGGATATTGACGTTGGATATGCTTGTTTCACGTGGATATAAATTTAAACTTTCGTAAGAACTTGTACGAAATTATATATATTTTATATTATCGCTTTAAAACAACGTTTTTAATGTCTCCAATTTACTAAAATATTTTTTTAATTACAGCATGTATATTTTGTATTTTTAAATTTGGCAAATATGATGCCGGTCACAATGCTGAATTGCTGTAAGCCGTCAGTCGGCTTCACATTTTTAATGCTACCTAGCGGATATCAGCTTACATCTTATCGACTGTTGGCTTACGTGAGGGATCTAGTCACACTGGTCGAGAACCCGCCATTATTTTACTTCTGTTTCCCGCCGTTCTCGTTGTTCACGAGTTGATTCAAGCAGGTTGGGTTTTGGAACTGTGATAAAGGATTTTTATAATATAGTATCGATTTCAACGAACGAAGTATTTAAAATGTCGGCGGCCAGTCAGGCTGAGAAAGACTTATCTGCCAGAGTGCCTATGATTCTCAGGAAGTCTATTTTGAATTTAGTGAATGAAAGTAAGTGTAAACCTAGAACAGGACATCCTTCTTTCTGCATGTACCTTATTTTTGACAACTGTGCTCATCAACAGTTCAATTTATTTCAGGTGAGCTTCAGCTTGAAGAACTTTCTACTCTTATTTACAACCATTTTAAAGTTTTCTTTGTACATGGTGAAACTGTCTTTCTCGTTGGTGCAAAACAAGATGGCAACATGTTAGTACATATTCAAGCGATCAATTGGGGATCTCTGTATTTTGGGAATTTTTTTATCCCGTTACCATAATGACTGTTACTTGCATTTGATGCGATACAATGTGTTTTTTTCTCTAATGATTTTTCTCCAAATTTTGCAAAAAATTCTGAATAAGTGACAACTATAGCTACAGTTTAAATTCTGTATAAAACCTGAAATTTACTGGTGTTCAACTAGTTTTACTACAGCAATTTTACGGGCTTTTAATTGGGTTTATTTCTTATAGAATCAAGGGAAATGTAGTCAAAAGGACTGCTAGCAAAAAGAAAACGGTAAAGTTACAATATTTGTTTATGGATGTTGAATGAAATGTTTTGTATGTAAATCACCTGGTTTTTAATTTTGTATTTATTTATTAGTCTCCAGATGCATCAATATCAACTCCAACTGATGAAGTAAGTACATTAGTAGGACTTAACTTATAATTTATCGTAGCTAAATGCTTATTTACTTAAATATTTATCATTTTTCTTTTATTTACTACAGGATTCCTCGTTTTTTTATGATATTAAACTTGTGGAAAAAAATGAAGTTGTCACTGCTATTCCATGTTCTGCGTTGAGGTATGTAAACTAGTTGAGATAAATAATTGTACTGATCACGATCAAGTTTTTTGTTATAACTTAATTGTTGTATTTCCAGGCGACATCCATGCTCGCCATCAAAGAAATTGCTGCAAGCTTTCATTCAAACAAATGCAAAATATTTAGAAAATTCCTCCAACCATTTCCATTGGGTTTTGAACAAAAAAACTACAGTTAGACCAAAGAAAAATGTCATCTTGAACAAGGCGTTGTCTGAGCAAAAGAAAAACGAAAAACCTACTCTTACACCGGTAATTATTAAAAAAGAATCTATTTACTCTAGTATTCCTTTTAAGATTAATAAATACATATTACAGTATGCAACAGTATTTTAAGATAAAAATGTATAGGCTACAGTTCATCTAAAAAGTCACATGTATTTATATTTTATATTGCCACACGGCTTGCATAATACGGCAACTTGTCCGCTACCTCTCGGCTTAATATTTTAAATGGACATCTTTCGTATAAAAAATTGAAAACGTACTCTTTTTTTTTTTTTTTTTCTTCTTGCAGAATGGAAAACGGAAGCTGGATAGCGACTCGGACAGTCCAAAGGTAGCAAAGAAAAATGAGAAAGCATCGTTAAAAAATGGCACATTGCAGCCTGTACCAAAAAAGCGGAAGCTGGAAAAGCTTGCAAAATCTCCTAAATCAGGAGTTCCTCCAATATGGGCAAAATTACTAAAAACCTTTCCACTTGAACCTGAAGTTGTATTGACAAGGTTAGAAGATGGAAATGAAGGCACCAGTGGCAGTATGGCAAATCTCCAAAAATGCAAGTCCTTAGACTGTGGCAAAGAAAATAAAGCTAGCAGCAGTCCAAATAAAAAAGTATGTATTTCCTTAATATTGTCTGTATTTTGTGTGATTTGTTTACTAAGAATTGGCTTTTGATTTTTATCTTTAGATGAAACAAATAACCTTATTTGACATGAAGAAAAAACTAAGCTCTCCATCTGCAAACACAGCAAAGGAGTGCTCAGTAAAAATAGAAAAAATGGATTCCAGTATTCCTGCTGCCATCAATGGAACATGTGATGGAAGAAAGGACCAAACCAATAAGTTAAAGAAATCAAAGAAAACAGTTGATTCTACAACAAAGCTACAAAACGATGTTAAAAAAGGAACTGATTCGAAAAAAATCGTTTCTACCAAATCTGATAAATTGCAAAAGAAGGATAAAGTGAAAAGTGACAGTAATACAATCGCCGTTAAATCTTCGGCTGTTGAATCGTCATTCACAAAGATTTCATTCAATAATTTTACTAGTAAAATGTAAGCTTCGTTTTTCCAAATAGTTATTCTTACATTTTAATTAAATTCGAAATTAATTATATTTTTTCATATCTCTGAAATTAGTAATTCATCGTCGCAAGGAACTTTAGATGGCATTTTAAAAAAGGTGCGTAAACAATGCTTCAAGTTTTCTAAAATTCAGATTTCATTTGTTTAGAAAGTTTACATTAGGTTAAAAAGTTACATTAGTCGTTATTTTACATTTGCTTTCGTTGATATTTTAGGGAGTTTCCCATGTCGAAATAATACTAAAACCGTTGCCACCACCAACACTTGTGAAGACACCTCCGGGATTTGAAAATGAATGGTTTGGTGATGCAGCAATGGTCATACAATTTATAAGTTCTTTTCACAACATTTTACAGCCTGACTCATCCATTCCATTATCAACAGGTTAGTCAGTGTAAACACTTAGTTTGAGCTTACCTCATCAAATTTATACTTGTATTTCAGTTCATTAAAATGTATTTTTATTTTTTCATTTAGCTACGCTGATGGAAGCTATCATGTTGGGATCTAAAGGATTTTTCTATTTAAATAACATTCTTGTGTGCCTGTTAAAAACGCTTGTTCAGGGTTGTTCGGCTGAGGTGAATATCTATTTTGATCATTGATGTTTAATGGTGTCCATTTTTGTTTAAATACAACATTTTTGTGTATTCATTTCGAAGGATTACGTGGAGGCAGGTGTTTCGTTATCGGAGGTGCCGATCACAATATATTCTGTTTCAGAATTAACTAGACTTTGGTTAGAAGAAAACGAGAGTGACGAGGATTCATCTGTACTAGATAAAAAGGTGATTACGGCAGTGTCACACTTGCGCTCGTATGTTACTTTGACGGGAAACTCTCTGATCTAACTTGTGCTTACCTGCAAATTTACTCCATCATCGGTGGCTGTTGTATGGGCTTGGGTGCATTTGTGTTAGCTATATAATTAAAAAGAGTATTTGTTCATTTTCTACAGCTGGATTTTCTAACCAATAAGGAGCTGCATGAACTCGATCCATACGACAAGTTGAACATTATTTGCTGTTTATGTTCTAGCACTTTGGAATGCTACACCATTAAAAATTATGTGAATGAAATCCAGAAAAATGTAACAAAGTTAAGGTAGATCATCAATCATACGTTCGATAATTGAAATTACTCGCTTCTCCGAATTTATTGAAACGCTAATTTGTTGTGTACTTTTCAAAGAAACGAAAAGCTTATAGCTGTCATGGAGAAAAATAAAATCAAGCGAATGCTTAAAAATGGAACTCCTAAAAACAACAAAAGTGAGCCTAATTCCGAAAGGCTGTCACCTGAGCACAGTTAGTCCAGAGTTTTAACTGAAATTTTGATTGCAATTCTTAGATTGGCAGTTTAATCATTTTTTTTTTTCCAATCAAGAATTAAGTCCAGTTAGTTTTTATGGAACTCTGGCAATAAATGATTCCACGGAAAATGGATCTCATGCGGACGAGCTACAAAGTGGCTTTACCAATCGACGTATTGCCTTACAGAAAGCTAAGGAAGAAAAATTGAAAGCTGAAAAGTTAAAGCGAGAACAGTATGTCATATTTTCTCATTTATGCATAACCTGCATCACCCAGTTTTATCTTGCACTAACTAACGTATTTTTCCCCCAGAGCCTCGAAAGAAAGGATCGAATTACAGAAACAAAAAGATCAAGAAGAATTCAAGAAAAATTTGATGGTATTGTAGCATTTTGTATGTATTTATTTAACTTGACTTTGGATTTGTAAGTTAATTCCATTCCTCAAACCAATTTCAGTTTCATGAAAAAGAACTCAAGGCAGTGAAAGGTTTTAAGCCATTGGGGAAAGACGGAAACATGACTCGATATTGGTTGTTTTCCCATTTCACCCCTCAACTTGTTCTTGAAAAAGGATGGTCGGAAGGGATTGATGCAATTGAACCGGTAATGCACATAATTTTTGTATCATGGCGGGAGTTTTTATGTTGTTAGTTGTGTTTAGTGTTTAATTTGGGTCAATGATTGCAGAGAAATGATGGTTGTGAGTCGAAATCGCCTACTAAAAAGGCAAATCTGTAAGTTCTTGTTATATTTTCTTCATTCTCCATTTCTTTGCGTATTATTTTGACAAAGATTTGTTTTATTATTTTTAGTGATGTACTCGACAAGCTTGAAAACCGATGGTTTACGTACGAAACATTTGACGAAGTGAAAGCATTAATAAATGCCCTTACCTTGAATAAGATTAATGAACGGAACTTAAAATTGGCATTAAAAAACTATGTAGCTACCATAACCGCGACAGCAGAACCCAAGTATGAACTGTTACCCCTGTATCGTGATTTGTTACAGGTTGATTTACAGAAATAATCATTTGAATAACTTTTTTGCAACAGGCCCAAAGATGAAATTGAGAATTCTAATGGGGATTTGGATTTAACGGAGGCTTTCAGAGATGTAATCTTCTTTGTCAAAAATATTGCTAATTTAAACATTAACCATTAATTCAAATTACTAAAGGAATATTTCTATTTTAGGAATTGCTTGATATTCATAGTAAAATAATTGAAGGTGTGTTAGGCGAAATGGGGAAACCCGAAAAGTGGCTGTCAAAGGTGGATAAAGCAAACACGTGCCAGGATTTTGCAGAGTGCCTGTTAGCACTTCAGGATTCGTTGTATCCCAAATTTTATTGCGGTGCATTTGGAAGTGTTAATCCAACCAACCGCAAAGCTGAAGTCGGCAAAAAAGAAAAACCCAAAAAGAAAGGAAACTTGGAAGAGTGGCAAGATATGGTTAAATCGTGCCAAACTATGTCAAGAATGCACGTGCTTCTTGGATTACTTTCTGCTTGTATTCAATGGGAAAAGTCTTCAGCAAATACAGTATGTTTATTATTGCTTCTATTAGTACAATTTGAATTGCATTTACATTTTATAACTTGCTACAAAGTTTGAAGGCAATTTTTTTTAACACTTTTTTAAAACTGCTAGTTAAGAGGGACTTCTCTGCAAGTCAAAATTTCACCATTTGCCCGTACACCAATCGTACCAAAACTTTTTGCAGACTTGATGTTCTACTAGCTTTATTTTGTCAGTTATTATAGCAATGTTTTTATTTTTACAAAATAGAAATGCAAAGTGTGCAGGAAAAACACCGAAGATACGCTTCTTTTGTGTGATAACTGTTCAAAAGGTTTCCACTTGGACTGTTTACGCCCACGACGTACTATGCAGTGTACCAGATGATGACTGGTTTTGTCCATCTTGTAAAGTAAGCTGAAAATATTTTTGGTTTTAAATTAACTGTTTGCAGTAGTCATGATTCAATTTGCTTATCAAGTGTTTGGGCACATTTTTTCAGAAAGCTATGGAGGAGAGTGAGGAGGAGGAGGAGGAAGAGGAAGCATCTTCAGAGGAGGAGGATAATAAAGAGAAAGAGTGCTCAGATGATGAGGTAAATATAATTATGCTGCTATTTAAAAATTGGATTATTCGTTTGTGCCTTTACCAAAAATTGATAGCTTTAAACCTTAATGAAACATAGGAAGATGCAATTGATGCAAGGAAGAAAAGGGTGGTTTGTAGAAAATGCAAACGGAAAGGAGATGAGCGCTTGTTGTGTGTGATATGTTTCGGGGGTTGGCACCCGGCTTGTCACACTCCTCGCATGAGAAATATCCCAAGGTTTGTTTGGTGGAAGATTCTTAAAATATGCAACGCTGCCTCAAACATCCATGACAATTTTCAAAGATTGATAGGATAAACCCAGCGTTTTTAGAACTTTTTATTATATATTTTGTACAATGTGACGAATTTCCTTGGATATTTTTTAGCTTAAGTCAAATATATGCATTTTATTTTTTCACGGAATACTATTTAGGAAACACTGATAGACCCATGGCTACAAAATAAATCTGGCTAATGTGAACATTTCAATCAATTTTAACAGTTATCATTGATGTTTGAGACTTGCTTGCGTACATATGCCAGTTTTTAATAGTTTTGTTTTTGTTTATTTGCAGGGGTCCTTGGTATTGTCAAAAATGCCGTGTTGATAGGGACAGACGATTATCTCGAAAGAGACGTTAAAATAATGTAATGGAAATTATTATAACGCTTCTTAAACTACAAAATGAATTCTATCCCATTAAGTAAATTAATTGAAAGAAAGGTCACGTACATTGATTTTCAAATTATGATATGCAGTAGAACTCTTTTAAGAAGTTTTCTCCTACTAGAAGTTGAATCTTTGATATAATGAAATAAACTCCATGCAGTTAATGTCAACGTTTTTCCCAGTTATAAGGTTTCCCCACTTTAGACGTTTTCCCTGTATAAGTAGGCTGATCTCATGGTCCCAAAAGTGAAATTTTAATTAATTTTTTTCTGCAAACTGTGAAGTGTAGAAATTATCCAGAGTATGCAGTTTAGCATCAATGTTTAATAACACATCCGTAGTTGACAAAATATGGAACAAGGCTAAGAGAATTCAAACTCAAAAACAGAACATTAGAACAACATCATGTGGATGTTGCATTCCATTCAAATTGAATTTAAGCATGTGGATCTTCTATCTCCAACTTGAAGCCCACTGTCATTTCAAAATCAACAAAGTTAAATTAGGTTTAGTTTGAGCTAGTTTGTATTTTTGTCATTTGTACATACCTAAAAAAGGTATAAATAATTCCCTAACTGAGACATTGTACAAGAAAATGTTGATAACATCAATTTTGTAATATTTTTCCCAAATCTGTACCAGTTTTGCGCATTTCTTTTGCAAAGTTTTCCTGCCTAAGAAATACTACAGGGTGGGCCAATAAAAAGTAAGCCAGCTTTATAAAAATCATAAAATGGTTAATGCAATTTAATGAAAATTTGTGCAAATATTGTTTTTCTCTTTACTTTCGAATTGCCCTCGTTCATGTTCTTTTTGATGACGTAATCATTCGAATTTGTCTTTTAAAATGGCGCTCACTGAGGAAGAAAGAACCGCGATAAGTTTTTTGTGTAAAACTAAAAATTGCAGTGCCAGGCAATTTTTGAAACTGTTTCCGGATAAAAATGCTAACTTTGAACACAAAATTGAAATAGGGAATTTTTTTGTATCATATTTAAGTACACAAGTACAAATTTTCAGTAAATTCTATTAAAAATTAACCATTTTATGATTTTAATAAAGTTGCCTTTCTTTTTATTGCCCCGCCCTGTAAATCTCCGGTCCCTTGAAAATCTTCTTAACAGGGTTCTACTGCATTTAAGAAATCTTATTGCATTGCATGTTCTTCTGTTATTTTGATTTTATTTTAGCATTAGTCAGATCAATTTTGTCAAAAAGCTGAAGTTACCACATATAACAATCTTATAGGATCAAATCATCATCATTATTAATTTGCCATTTTATTCTTACTTATTTGTATTCACAAAGCTCTTGTTTATCAATACATATTATTATGCTCAATATAATTTGTTTTTTATTTAAACCTGTGTGATAATCAGTACAGGGCTTATTCAAACGTTTAACAATAATGACCAAGTCACTACTGAGATGAGTTGAATTTCGCGCCAGTGGATGAAGATCGTATTCGGAAATTAAGTTTCTAACTAAGCAAGAATGTTAGGGTATTTATTCTTCTTGCAAAATCTTTCATTTCTTTCCGTGAGAACTATTTATTTGGTTGTTGACATTGTTGAATAGATTGAGTGGGAGAAGAATTTATATAGTTGAATGAGTTTAATTGATAATTGGTATGCAAAATGTTTTTAGAAATTAGAATGCTTTCTTTCAAGAAGTAGTAAGAACACGGTTTGACAGCAAGGAACTTCTGAAAATCCGAATACTATCTGTTTCCATTCGATCGTCTGCTTCAAGAATACCTCGTGCGTTTGTTTGAGATGTTGAGAGGCGATTCTAAATTCATTGTGAGATACATTTTACGTTTGGTAAGTATATTTAATTAATCATTAAGTATTGATAAATAGTGTATTACGTAAATATTAATTGAATGATTAGTGTTTCATTTCAGTTGTCATTGTATGTTGGGGCTATACGCTATCTACTGGAGTTCTAGTCAGTAGGCGGATTTTATCTTCACTATCCTAATTTTAAGAAGAAATATGGAGAATAGTTTGGTCCAGGAGAGATTTAAGGAATTGTATCATTTGATTCACCAATGCCAAGATGAACGCAATCGAAGCGATCATAATTTAGCAAATATTGCTAAAACTCACGAGCGAATGCAGCATGAGCAAAAATTATCTCCATATTATAAGGTAAATGGCAAATTACGTTGTTAAGTGCACAATATCTTTGGGTACTTTCAAATTTTCAAATAGGCACACAAACATTGCTAATATTTGATAAGTGGTTTTTGTTGTATTTCTTGAAATCCCAGACAAAGTTGAGGGGGTTATACAACACTGCATCCCAAGATGCCGAGAGCGAAGCAGAATTACTTCGAAAAGCTCTGGAAAAGATTGCAGAAATTCGTACTATAAGAAGTGAAAGACGAATTCAGTCGAAAAATACAGGTAAGCACAGGTAACCGGGTGAACATTCGAATTTGCTTGTCAAATATATTTTACAACATGTATATACTGTTAGATCGACCTAAAGAAGCTATACGTAGGGGAGCATTGATGAAAATGCTACAACATGATGCTTTGACACTTCGACTTTGGATTGGGAAATTAGGAGAAAAAGCACCTCCGTTATGTGGTGCAATACCAGCTGATAATAATTATATTGCCAAGGTACCCATTTGTCATAAACTATCCTTGTTAAAATTTCGGATTTGGAAGATTCTCAATTTTGTTTTTAACTTCAACTTATAAAAGGTTCGGGACATGGTTGCTGCTCTTGTAAAAGGGTCAGATGGCGACGAAAATTGGATTTTAGCAGAAGTGGATCACTACAATCACAGCACTAACAAGTAATTGTGGTTTATTTTTCACTTTGACATACACAAGCAAATCCTATTTATAATATGGGTTACCTTCTCGTGATTTGTTATTATCGGTATACGATTTAACGTACATTTAATTGTCACGGAATGTTAAAATTTGTCATTAAGCATAATGATACTCCTACACTGCTGGTAGTGTGCTCTGCTGAATTGAATCAAATGTAAGGTAGAGGGTTTATCGCCTCTTCTCTAACCAAAAAAGGTAATGTTTTATTAAATATAAATTTCTTTAATAGATATGAAGTCGATGACATTGATGAAGAACAGAAGGAACGCCATACTTTGAGTAGGCGGCGAGTTGTCCCGCTACCTTTAATGAGAGCTAATCCTGAGACTGATCCGGAAGCTTTGTTTCCTAAAGGCACATTAGGTAAATTTATTTATTGATATTAGTAATCTTGCTTTGCCACCCATGTAATTGTATTAATTTCATGGAGCGGTAGATTCACGAGTTTAGGTATTATCCGACCTGTAAACTACGTAAGCAGTCTTGACCTAAAGTCTGAAGCACCCTCCAAAATTAGAGTTTTTTGCATGTTATCTGAAAAAATGTGATTGTAATTGCATGTAGTTTGATTGCATTTTCCTGTATACAATTCACCGGAAAATAACAGCTGATCACATGTTTGATCGAGTCCCATTTATTAGAGCATAAAATGTGCATTTTCCTTGTTCAGGGTTCCCCCAGAAATGAAATATTGAACTTCCCTGACTTTTCCAGGTTTTAAAACTTTTTTCCCTGACCAGCTCAAACTGCAGAAAACTTGTATTTTTACTGGAGAAAAATTAGTTTTTTACATTTGGAAAATCAGATTTTTATTCCCAAAAAATGCAATTTATCAGCAGAAAATTTGCATTTTTACCACAGAAAAGTCAGGTTTTTACTGCAGGAAAATCGGATTTTTATTCCCGAAAATTGCAA